>VUQI01010140.1:13385-31672 GCA_015106735.1 Paratilapia polleni
TATGAATTTTTTAATTTTTTTTTTTTTTTTTTTTTTTAACAATTATCTGCTTCTGAGTTACATTGTTAACCACAGAATACTGAAATGTAGGGTATGCACAGACATTTGGATGATAAAACACGAGACAAAGAGATGCCAGCAGGTATCTCTGAGTCCTTCTTGAACCCTTTACTTTCATCTTTCAGTGCCACAGGTGTGGATCAGTGAGGATAATGTGCAGGTTTCACAAGGGCTTCATTACAGGTCCCCCCCCTCCCCTCTTAACTCTCCCTGCTCTCTTGTGTTGCGAGAACCTTTATCTGCCTGTCATCGATCCAGCCCTCTCAGATCCACACAAGTGTCCAGAGGATGAGTTCTGTGGATTGATTTCAGATTTGAGGATTTTGCTGATTTGATTCTGTGGTTGTGTTACCTGTTATATCTGTACCTTGTTTGGTCTGGGTTTGGTTTCTCTCATCTGTCTGGAGGTGATCCGAAGGAATTGAGGAAATCCTCAGCAGGAGCATTTCCCTTTTCCTCTTTGTCACCATCAATGTCGATGCTCCTTCTGGAAATAATCACATCCAGATCCTGGCACGACAGAGGACAAAAAAAACCCAAAAAACCCCCAACAACTTGATGTTACTTATTTTGTACATGTCTTCTTTTTTTACTTGTTGATTGTTCTGATTCATGATGAAATGTGATGCGCGTCTCAATAAAGACATTTTCTGGAGATAACTCAATGTTTGTTTGTCTTGTTAATGTCAGTCATGATCTCATTGAAGCTCCCACAGCTTGTTAAAGGGTAAACATGAAAAGAGAGGAAAATTTGAGTGCCAGCATTGAGGCAATAAATATTCTGAGCACTGTCAAAGCTGGGCAACAGTAAACATAGTGGAAAGCATTTTTATGCCCCCATCATATTCCGTCCAAAGTAACAGTAATTTTAGTACCAGCACTAATGCATTCCTAATTTAGACTCAGTTTATAAGCAGCATAAATACAAGACAGTTTTTTCAGTGTACAGGACATCTGAGGCTTCAAGTGAAACTTTAAATTAAAATAACAATTATTTTTGAAAAAGTGTTTTAAAATGTATTCTGTTAGTGCAGTCAATTAACATATATTGTCCTCGGATAAATGTTTCCATGAGATAAAGAGCTTCCATTGTTTCTTCATAATTTCTGGGGAGAAAGGCTTTGTAGGGAGGATCTTCTAAATCCAGAGGCACATATGGGAATGTATAGAGCTCTGATCTTTGTAGGTTTATAGAGATAGCGAGTCAGGGGGGATTTATTCATTTTATGTTAAGCCAAAGAAAAAAATCAGTAATCTAGGTTGTCGTCATATTGGCATAACTTTGTTTGAAGCATCACGTCAAAACTGAAACCACTGCATGTAGCAGTGCTTTACAGCCGTGACTATGAAACATCTGAAAATCTCCAGTGTAGCAGAGCTAAGATCACAACAAGCTGTGCAATGAAACTCCCACAGAGGCTCTTATTTGTAATTAAAGCGACTTATAGCAAAGCTGCGACTCTTTCAGACTCTGATTTCTAGTTTTGCGGCGTTGCGGGGGGGGAAAAAATGAGACACTTTGTTCTCAAGTTGGTTGTTCCATCGAGTAATAGGTCTCTGTAGCACAGTAGCTCTTTGATTATCATCATTTCACTCTGTCTATGGGACTCGGAGCTGCCTCGATGCTGTCATGCAAACCCTGAACACATATCACTACTGTTTACCATCTGGCACCAGTAGAGATGTTGACTTTCAAATTCTCCCTTTACAGTACAATCATCAGAGAAGAAATTAATACACTCTCCTGCAAAGGACTGGCCTAGATTATGATGACGTCAATTAAAGAGCTTTGATCAGAAACTTTTTTTTTTGTTTTTTTTTTGCAACAATACCAGAGCTGGTTGCTGGTTGAGTCACTGCTGTCCAGACTGAAATACTGAAAATATGAACTGTTCTCTCTCTAACTATTTGAATGTGGTGCAGACATCAGTGGTGATTCCCTTAATGTTCTTGTAATGGTTCTCAAACTGTGGTGCATAAAGCCACTGCAAGAGGGTGTGTAGACTCACAGGGGAAAATATGGAGCAAAACTAAATTTATGTGATTAAAGTAAAAAAGAAAAAAAAAGGTAAGTAAATTAAAGAAAATGAACAAGAGTTTTGTGATGCTATAGTGATGACCATCATTCAATTTTGACCCCCTTTTTATTGCTAACTGATAAAAAGTTGTGGGTTGAGGGGTGGGAATCTTTTTTGGCTTCTGGAGGATGGCTTACCAGTTTTTTTTTCTTGTGACCTCTTAAAACAAAGCAGTCTATATTTGCAAGAACTCATCTCTGGTTTTATGTACAGTTATACAGTTATGTTGCTTTAACATATGTACAACCAAAGGCTAATCCTGACTCTATGCAGTCCTGTGATAAACTAAGTGCACCCCGTGATACATCAACTTGTAGAACCACCTTTAGCAGCAATAACTTGAAGTAATTGTTTTCTGTTATCGCTTTATCAGTCTCTCACATCGTTGTGGAGGAACTTTGGCACACTCTACAATGCTGCTTCAGTTTATTGAGTTTTGTGGGCATCTGTTTATGCACAGCTCTCTTAAGGTCCCTCCCCAGCATCTCAGTCTGGTTGAGGTCTGGACTTTGACTGGGCCATTGCAACACCTTTTTTTTTTCAGCCATTCTGTTCTAGATTTGCTGCTGTGCTTTCAGCCAAGGTTTAGCTGTTAGACAGATGGCCTCACATTTGACTCTGGAATACTTTGGTATACAGAGGAGTTCATGGTCGACTCAGTGCACGGTGCCCAGGTGCTGTGGCTGCAAAACAAGCCCAAATCATCAGCCTTCCACCACCGTGCTTGACAGTTGGTATGAGTTGCTTGTGCTGATATGCTGTGGGACTGTGTGCTGTGCACTATGACCAAAAATCTGTACAAAGGACATTGTTCCAGAAGTCTTGTGGTTTGTTCAGATTCAAATTTGCAAACCTAAGCTGTGCTGCCATGAGAAGAGGCGTTCTCCTCTCAACTTTTTCAAAGAAACCATGCTTGTTCAGTCTTTTTCTAATTGTACTGTCATGAACTTTAACATTTAACATGCTTACTGATTCCTGTAGAGTCTGAGATGTAGCTCTTGGGTTTTTTGCAGTTTCTCTGAGCATTGCACAGTCTGACCTTGGAGTGAACTTGCTGGGATGTCCACTCCTGGGACAATTGGCAACTATCGTGAATGTTTTCCACTTGTGAATAATCTTTCTCACTGTAGAATGATGGACGTCAAATAGTTTGGAAATGTTTTTATAACCCTTTGCAGATTGATTGGCAGCAACATTTGCTTTTCTAAGATCATTGCTGACCTCTTTCCTCCTTGTCTTAACACACACCTGAATGCTCCAGACCAGCAAACGGCCAAAACTTCTGCTTTTATAGAGGTGCTCACACTCCCTGATGATCATTTAATCAAGTGCATTTGAGCAGCACCTGGGTGCTACTTACCCTCTTAATTCCTACGGAAGCAGTAAGGGTGCACTTAGTTTTTCACGAGTGGACCGCTCATTATCAGGAAAGAATTTCACTTTACCTGCAACCCTAACAAGATATCCACGGGCCCTAGCTGTACTTTGATTTTTAGTACTTAATAGAAAAGTTAACAGGTTAGCACGCTACAGTGAGGAGGTGATTCCTTCTGAGCATCATGTTAGCACTGCAACTTTTCAGCATTATACTTCTAGCATGACAGTAGACTCCTCTGGGGGATGGATTTGGTGATATTCCACATTTTCCTTCTTAAACCAACAATGAATTAATCCCATCGGCAAGTATTTTCTGCATAGAAAACCAATTACTAATAAAACTTTTTCAAAATCTGTCTAAAAATGCTTGAATGAGTCACAGAGTTGTACTGTGTGATACTCATTATGAACATGACTTATCTAAGTAAATCCCACATATGCCATCCTGGTGCTGGAAATACTCTCTGCAGCACCAAATGTGTATTAATCCCTAGCTGAAAATAGTCCCTGAGAAAAACATTATGTACTCTCCTGTTTAAGGAACAATTTTAAAAATCTACAATACCTACCTGTTTGGAGGAAAAGAGCTGAGCCTTTTTTTACAAAGATTGAAACTAGATATCTGTTTTTAAAGATTTGCACCTTGGTTCAATCTTTAAAACCAGTAGGTCAAACTATTGAGAAACAGACTAACCCACTGTTGCTTTTGGTCTTTTTATTGGGCTTGTTGGCCATAAGAGAGAATATAAAGTAACCTCAGCTTTATTCTTTCAAAAAAGAGCCTGCTGAAATAACCCAAATGCAACATTTTAGAGAGGACAACATAAGCTGACCTAAATGAATGAGCCATCGATTTGCTGTGCTGTGTTTATGTAGTTAATCCGGCTGGCATTCCTGTGTCTGTTTTTCTCTCTTTGCTCTCTCACACCTGCCCCCTATTTCTCTCTCTCTGCATCTCCTGATATTTGGAGGGGAACAGATGGAGATTGTGGCTGGGTCGGTCAAGCCAGAGGCAGCAAAGGAGATGGGATTTTTGTAACACCAGGGGCCCGGTGAAGGGTACAACAAATGGCCAGCTGCCCCCTGTCTCCCCTGACGTGCACCCCAGTGCTGGGCTGGTGACCCAGTCAGTGCAGAGCCACTCGGCCTGGGCACTTCTTGCCTGGCCTTGCTAAGTTTTTCATATTATGAAACCTTTTCTTGTCTCTAGATCTATCACAGATCTCTGACCTCACTTCCCCCGCATGTGTTTTTCACACTGCAAGCCAAAGTAGCCTGAGCTGCAGTGAGCTCTCGTTATACCATCATGACTCCTGACAGCAATTATCCACCTCAGACGATGCTGATACATGTGACTGGCCCTGTTTGGCTGCATGGGTTGAAGTGCACTAAGGTAATCAGTTCTTACTTTGCCTTGTCATTTTGCAGTAATTGCAATTTCCTTCACATTTCTCTCTAATTAGGCCTTTTCAATGCCTTGCCCTTTAACTGTACAATCTGTGGGAGTCTGTGAGCTGGAGTGCAAAGTGAACATCTGTAAAGAGGCTCTTGTTACCAGAGCAGTTAGCCAGACAGATGTTATGATGCCCTGTGTATGTTCAGTGTATGTACCCAAGAGGTTTGTATAGAAGAAGAGAGTAAGAGGACATTAGCAGAACCAAGCTGTTCTTCCTGACATACTCACCCCAAGTTGCATCTGTGCCCTGTCACCTTGGAAACTTGGTCTCAGCTCAGCTTGGCAAGCCTTAAATCACTCTCCTCTCTTGCAGACTTGTGGCTGGTGCTGTGAATATGGCTCCGTTCGATCAGCCCCCCTCTCCTGCTGCATTGTCTCACACTGTGGTCGAGAGCAGCCTTCTTTTCTCAGGGTACGGAGGAGCTTTGCGGGGCTCCTTCACCTTCTTTGTGTTTTCAGAGAGTCTATGATGCGGGTAAGGTGGAGGCTTGCGACCTCTGCGGCCTTGTGCTGTGGGTGGTTTTGCTGTGGTGCACACATGTGAAGGTCCTGCTGAGGATGCTCGCCTCTCTGTGTTAGCGACGGACACAGTTTCAGTCTCTGAATCAGTGGGTGGGCAACTGGCAGATGGAGGCAGGGTCAAAGATTGAGAGAGTGGACCAGCAGATGGGAGATCACTTTGTGTGATCTGATAAGACCCCACTTTGGTCTGTATGATGACAGACGGGCTAAGAGCAGGGGGTGGGTTAGCCTTTGAAGACAGGGGAGAGGGAGGTGAGACAGGGCTGATCCTGATGGAGGAGGTAGCCCCAGGGGAGTGAGGCTGAGAACCAGAACTACTGGGGTGATGGAAATTTACTGTTAGAGGGGAAAGACCAGGGGTCGGAGGCCGAGCAGGGAGGCTTCTTTGGGGGGAATGAGTGTGGTCATGGGAAGTGAGGTTCTGAAGATGGGTTGGGTTGAATGAAGGGAGGTTACTGGTGTATGCCAGCTTCCTGCCGTGTTTGGGTGAGGCCCCCAGACTAGTGGTGAGGTGAAGAGTCTGGCTCCTTTCGGATGAAAATCCAGAGGTTATCGGGCGCAGCTGCACATTGGGTGGAGATTGGCTCCTGCTATAATGATCTCTCCTGAGGGTGCCAGATGAATCCACAACTTTTGGCTGGTTTTCAGGCTCTGACAGCCTCTGATGTGTGATGCCCACTGTTACTTCACTTGAGCTCGAGCCTGAGCTGTAGCTGCTGTCACTGGGAGGTTTGGTGCTGTCTCTTCCAGTTTCCTGCTCCTCCTCCTCATTCAGATCAATGGATGAGGTTAGATGGTCAATCTGTTGCACCACCTAGAAAGTACATGATTGACAAATACAGTCAGTATAGCTGGATTAACCTTGTGAAGTTTTCCCCTGTCTTCCAGTTTCTGTGATTGAAAAAGTTAAACTATGGTTTGTTTTGGTTTTCTGTGTGAATTACTTGACACAGAATAAAAATGCTTCATAAAATGCACATTTACATCAAATGAGTTGAGTGTATACTAAAACAGTTAATGTCTTAAAATTTGGAGACAGGGTACATCTACAAGGCCACCGCCTCAAGATGGAGGGTGCAGGACCTGATGTAGAAGTCTCATTTAAAGAAACAGATATTTAGCAGACTAATTAAATGTTGCAGAGAGAAATGGAGTAAAGTAAAACATGGGGCTTTTTGGGGCCTCTTCAGGAGTTGCCCACGTTGCCTGGTTGATAGTCCAGCTGTGTGTGTTGAATGAAAAGAGAGTTGATGGACTGAGAACAGAGCCCTCCAGTGTTTTTTATACAGATCAGTTCTCCTCTGACAGCAAGTAATACTCAGCCTGTGAAAACAGATGATGTCATAGTGATGTCATCAGAGTAATCTTAGCCTAAGATTTTTGGGGCTTTTTCAGAAAGCCTTAGTTACGAGACAGAGAGGGTTTAATGAAAGATGGCATGAGTTGCATTTTCACTTTAACTCTATCAGACTTAAAATAGAGCAGCACAGTGGCGTGGTGGTTAGCAATGTCATCTGGGTGGGGCCTTTCTGTGTGCATGTTCTCCCCGTGTCTGCATAGGTTCTCTCCGGGTACTCTGGCTTCCTCCCACAGTCCAAAGACATGCATGGGGTTAGATTAATTGGTGATTCTAAATTGGCCGTAGGTGTGAATGGTCTCTGTGTTGGTCCTGCGATGGACTGGTGACCTGTCCAGGGTGTACCCTGCCTCTCGCCCTATGACAACTGGGATGGGCTCCACCCAACCCTCTATGATGACCTCTATAAAAGCAGAAGTTTTGGCCGTTTGCTGGTCTGGAGTATTCAGGTGTGTGTTAACACAATGCCGCAATCTTCCCAGGGGTGGACACCCCAGCAAATTCACCCCAAGGTCAGACCGTGCAATGCTCTGAGAAATTACAAATACCCATCATGCAACAGGACAACGATCCCAAGCAGTGCAGCAAATATACAACAGAATGGCTGAAAAAGAAAGGAATCAAGGTGCTCCAATGGCCCAGTCAAAGTCCAGACCTCAGCCTAATTGAAATGCTGTGATTGAAGAATTGTACATAAATGAATGCCTGCTAATCTCAGTGAACTGAAGCAACACTGTAAATAAGAGTGGGCCAAAATTCTTCCACAACGATGTGAGAGACTGATAAAGTCATACAGAAAACAATTGCTTCAACTTATTGCTGCTAAAGGTGGTTCTACACGCTACTGAATCATGGGGTGCAGTTTTTCTCCTGTGAAAAGTTTTTTCTTTTTCACTGTATAGGAGTTTTCTTCTAAATGGAGTTATTGCTAACAAAATGTTTGAGAACATTCAGAACTAAGTGTAAGCAGTGCACCACAGTATGGTAAAAGAAATCAAATTTGGTCTCAATATGAAACTTCCCATCTGATACCTCATTCTGGACAGTAAAAAGCACACCATATAATATACAGTAGCTATCATACCCAGGCACACATGTCTAGATGAATTTATTCAAGTGAGTGCTGAGCATTCACACACATGCACAAAACCCATACAAACAAGACTACTTAACACAAAGACACAGTCATGTTGCACACACACACACACACACATACACATGAATACAAGAATGGAAGCTGGAGAGATTGGAGAAAATTGCATTGAAAATGTTTGACCCATCACGCCACCTGCTCAATGTGCTCAGATAAATCCTCGGTCGATGCTGGATCAAGTATTGTTTTGTTCGCTGTGTTCAATATCCTTGCTGATGTCAGAGGATGACCTGGTTTGTCTCTCTCTTTTTTTTTTAATGCTGGAGCTTTTTGAGCGAGGCATTTCATATCACTTTGAAGTACAGCATGTATATGCACATCCAGTGACTCTGGGCAGGTGCTGCTTGTTAATGTCAGGAATCAGATGAGATGAAAGAGCAGAGGACCCTGGTTTTCATGTGCTGCTCCCAAGAGTGTTTATTAGAAACAATGTTTTTTTGACCCTGCAGGTCCTAACATACAATCCTGATGAGTGCTCAGAGACATTTGTTGTAGAGCTCAGTTATTTAACTTTCATTTAGCTCTTTAAGTTCAATTCTGTTGTTGTTTCGCTTGAAGTTCTGAGTCATAGTTCAGTTTTTGATCTGTCAAAACGCCTCAGCAGAGGATTGCTATCATATTCAAGTGTGAGCCTGCTTTTGTGATATCTTTTCCTCCTCCTGTGTGAGAGAGAGCTTTAATGTTGCTGTAATATTTGTTTGGTTTCAGACTAAAATGCTTTAAAGGCTTCCTCTAATTTCTTTTTGTGACAACAATAAATATTAAACAAAGTTGAGGTTTGCTGCTCATGCAACAGAATAAAAAACAGGGCTTTGAAATAAATATGTGACCAAAGTCTTCTCTGGTGCCTTATCTTCCCTTTTGATCTGTTGTCTCTGTTGTGAAAATTTGGGATTTTCTATTACAGCGTTTGCTTGCTTGCTCCCCCCTCTTCTTTCCCTTCTTTTTGTGTGCAATCATACGGGTTTTATTAATACTGTCACACTAAACCTCACAGCCAGGATGATGAGGTTACTACCTCGGGTTTAGCTGTGACCCCACAGAGGCAGATCAAACGCCAAGAGGCGAGATTTACATGTCACTTTTACTGGATGAGGCTGAGATACTCCGACATAAATGGATTATAAAAACCGTCGGACGCAATCCAGCTGTTGCCTGGAGCAGCATCTGTCCGTAAGAGGAGAGAGTGGAGGAAGAGATGAGAGGGGATGCTTCATCTCAACAACCTCTGAATGCATCAGACAAATGGGGCATGACTAGTGTCTCATTCACCTTTATGAAAATGTGCACATGACTTGAGCATGAGTGCTGTGTATGTGTGGAGACAGATGACAGAGGAAATTTGGAGAAACAGTATGGAAATTGTGCTGCATTCATGCAACCCTGCTGCTGACTTTTTAATGCATGGTAAATTCTGCTGAGGATGTGCATTTGGAGACCGGCTTGCTATTTGTAAGTGGACAAGCCCTCAAGGTTTTTTAGCAGAAGCACAAACATTTCCAGAATGTCGAAATTAATGTGAGAGGACGCAGTAACTTCTCTGTCCTCATATTGAAGTGCTTGTTTTTATTTTTCACTCTTCAGTCCTGGAAAGAAATGTGAATTATTTCTAATAATGAAGAAAAATGTGTTATGTTACCTCTTTCATTTCCTGGTGAACATCCCTCAAGGCTTTAAGAACCTGCTCCAGGTTGTCCACCACTCTTTTAATTTGGTTTCGAACCACCTTCCTTTTGCAGCTGGCCTCTTTCCTCTGTGACTCCCCTTCACTCTTTAGACTGTGCTGGACCCATGTCTGGTTCTGATCCAGGAATGCAATGCGCTCTGAGCTTGGTCTGGCTTTCTTGGGGCCTCGTAGAGTTGTGGTACAGCCCAGGCCTCTGTGAGGAACCTCAGTGGAGAATATGACTCCATTCAGGGGCCTGTTGAAATCCTCCACAGGTGGCTCCCTCAGCGCTGTCAGATCTCTTTGGCTCTGGGAGTTCCTGCTGTGTTTACTGATGTAGCTGAAGCTGGAGCTGAATCCATGCTGCCTCTCTGTTAGTCCCTGAGTGTCAGAGTTCAGCCAGCTGGATGAATGGAGGTCTCTCTGATGGTAGGTAGTATGGCTGGTGTAGTCCCACACCTTCCCCCCTTTGCCCTCCGTACACATAACAGGCACATTAAAGTTTGGCTCCTCAGAGAGCAGTGCAGCGACAGGAACAGGAGGAGGTCCAACTAGTGGCCCATATTTTTTGACTGAGTTGCTACCCCTGTCACTCTGTGACTGATGCAGGCTCAGGTGGCTGCTGTGGTTCCTAACAAAGGTGTGGTTGTCCTGAGCAGTGGAGGAGCTGTTGGCCGGGCCCTGGGGCCCCTCCCCTGGGCTAATCTGTGTGTTGGAGTCTGTGCCAAGCTCTTTAGTCCGGCTCCACCTGGCAGGACTGTCCTCCCTCTGCTTCCCCAGACTCCCTGGCAGGATGTGATGCCCCCTCAGCACAACTGGCAGCATCCTCGCCTTCCCCACCCCATTACACTGAAGTTCACCCTTTTTTGCCCGGTCCTTCCCCTGGATGGAGAAAAAGCCAATCCCTTTGGCTCTCTCCAGTGGGGTCAAGTTGTTTCGGTTCTCTGAGCTGGATTTGTACGGTCCGTTGAGCCCCAGGTCACTGCTATGGTGAGGCTTCAAGCTATTGCGCAGCCATGGGATGAAGTGAGGGGTGTGAGACTTGAAGCCTTTCTGCTCCCCAGGCGCTGGAGCCCCACTGTCAGAGAACATGGTGATGAATGATGTCCAGCAGCTTCACAGAATGAAGACGAAGTAAAAAGGGAACAGGAGGACTCCCGAGACACCGAGAGCTTCCTCCTCTTCTTCCATGAATCTCCTCCTACCTTTGCCATTAACAGGCTTTACCCGCTCTGATGTTCAGTCTCTTTTCCCCTTCCCTCTCCCTCTCTTACTCTGTCTCCAAAACTTTTATCTGCTTTTCCCTCCTCAGCTCCGTTCCCACCCACCCACTCCCCTTTTCCTGCTGAAGCCTGTTTCTGATTTTATCGCCCTTCTTCTTTTCCCTCAGTTTCAGCCTCCCCTCCCACTATTCTCTCCGTTGTAGTGCTCTTGAGCCCCTCACCCCCTCATCGGGCCAGTCTTGGAGATGCCGAGGGCCTCTCTCCCTGTCTTCTCTGTCTGCCTGCCTGCGTCTCACTGGCTCAGTAGCAGTGGAGGCTTTCTGTCTCTACATCTCTCTCTCTCTCTCTCCTTTCCTGTCTCTCTCTCCCCCCCGCACTGCGCTGCGCTGCCTCCTATCCTCGCTCTTTCTTCCTCCCACTCCCTCTCACTGCTCTAACTCCCTTTCTCTATTTCCCTCTTCTCTCCTCATCTGTGTCTCTTCTCCCTGTTACTCTCTGCTCTCATCTGAGAACCTCCTATCATCCTCAGTTTTTGCAACTCTCTTGTCTTTTCCTCCTCTCCGTGTCACTATTTTTCTCCCCTTGCCCCACCTCCAATTTGCCAGGGAGAGCAGCTGAAGTTCAATCAAGATGCCAGTATTATTAATCCCCCTTTAGCGAATGTATACCCATGTGATTCCCCCTGCCTCCGTTCTCATCTGATTACTCCTTCCTCGGCTCAGCCCTTCACAATTAAATGCTGCTTAGGACACCAGAGGGGGTTTAAAGGAAAAGAGGAGGATAGCAGCAGAAAGGGATGAAGCAGGAATAGTAGGGGGGGCACATAATTGCAACCTTCAAGATCTGAGATCAGCAGCAGTTTGACAGAAACTATAAGCTGCCTAGCTACAAACAACAGCCTGCCTGTGGCTCAGCTCTCCCCAGCTTATTGTAACTGTCAGCAAATAGTGTCACGTTACATCCCAGTTGTTTTCTTGTTTTTATTTTCTACCACACATCCAACTTCCATTTGTTCCAATTACGCAGAGACAGCTGCTATTTTCGGGTTTCTCATTTACATTCCAATTGTTGGCTGTCTGGATTAGATTTCTTGTGTCTGACAAGCTAAAAAAAATGCCTCCTAGGTGCCTTTTCACTCAACTGTGGCTGCATAGATGGGTCCCTCATTCTGCGACGGCATCCAAAATGAAAAGATGGCAGCAGAGCCACACAAAAGCCCTGACAGTTTGCTGTCACTCAACAGTGAAACACTCAAAGCATCTGTCATTCTGGTAGTCAGCATAGCAATATACTCCTCCGGTAGTGCCCTGTTAAAATATGACTTCATTCACTGACATATTTTACTATACAGATACATGATGGGAGAGAAAATAGAGTCTCAGGCTTGGTGTAATCTGCAGGCTAAGAAGATTCCTGCCTGCATGTCAACAGACGGCTGTCAGCCTGTAATGACCATTAGTCGGGATAAAAAAACAATAAAGAGTGGAAGTAATAGAGTGACCACTATTGACCCTTTAGAGCTTCTTGCTTCACACGACATCCTGCTACACGCAACCAAGTCCTTTTCTACTTAACAACAGGGTATTACTTTTTTATTGCACTGAATTTCACTGTGATGTAAATGGTTAATCATTCAACTTTGTTTCCAGTGCGTCCAACAAAAGTAATTTAAAGTGCTGCACAGGATGATTAAAAGTAAATATTACTGAAGCACAGAGACAAACATATACAATCACCAGCCATTTTATTAGTTAAAAATTGCTAGTACTGGGTTGGACCCCCTTTTGCCTTCAGGACTGCCTTAATTCTTCATGACAGACATTTTGGTCCATATTGACATGACAGCATCTCACAGTTGTTGCAGATTTGTCGGCTGCACATCCATGATGTGAATCTCCCGTTCCACCACATCCCAGAGGTGCTCTATTGGATTGTGATCTGGTGACTGTGGAGGCCATTTGAGTACAGTGAACTTACTGTCATGTTCAAGAAACCAGCTTGAGATGATTTGAGCTTTGTGACATGGTGACTTATCCTGCTCGAAGCAGTCTGGTCATTCTCCTCTGACCTCTGGCATCAACAACGATATTTTCACCCAGAGAACTGCTGCTGCTAACTGGATATTTTTTCAGACCATTCTCTGTAAACCCTACAGATGTTTGCATGTGAAAATCTCAGTAGATCAGCAGTTTCTGAAATACTCAAACCAGCCTGCCTGGCACCAACAACCATGCCACGTTCAAAAGCACTTAAAATCACCTTTCTTCCTCATTCTGATGCTCAGTTTGAACTTCAGCAGGTTGTCTTGACCATGTCTACATACCTAAATGCATTAAGTTGCTGCCATGTGATTGGCTGATTAGATATTTGGGTTAACGAGCAGTTGAACAGGTGTACCTAATGAACTGGCTGGTGAGTATATGTGAACACATAAAAGGCTTGGTAAAAGTGTTCAGCAGTACTGACTAATCACAAAAGTGATTAGTCAGTACTGCTCAGACGCAGAGTTTAAATGATGCTAGATAATATTCCATGTTGCATGGATCACAAGTGTTTCGTATGACGACCTGTTGCAAGTTTCATGAAACGGGCCCAGATTTGGTGTTTTTATTCAAAGATAAGTTGTTACTTTATGGGTTAAGAAAATTCTCTTTGGTTTAATTTCTTTGCTCATGAAGTTTTCACAAGACAGTGGTGAAATGCAGAGCAGTCAGACTAAAAGAGAAGTTTACTATTACACATTCACTCCAATAAACTCTCTAAGTGTGTTTCTGTGTGTGTGTGTTAAAGACCTTGAGTTCAGGCCTCTTAAAGGTGTAAGTTTTCCTCCAATCAGCCACCCACTTTGTGAGGTCCATAAATAACATGGCAGCCAAACACACAATCATTGCTCATTTTAAAGTCAATGTAGAATAATAAGTAGCTGTCACAGTTGCTGTCCATTTAAGGCTGGCTGGACAGCCTCTTGAGTCTGGTTGCCTTTATTCCATCCATTACATTAATATGCTGAATATGTGTCTGAGTGATTGAAGGACAAAAATAAAAAGGGAACATTCTCATTTTTAAACAGGAGGCCTTTTTGTCACATTCATATATCGGTTGGGAGCAGGGGGGAGAAAGACAGAGCATATGGTCTCCTTGTAACCTTGTCCACTGCCTCCTGCAGAGCTCCCTCGCCTGTTTTGAGTCCTGTAGCAGTCTGACTGCCCATCGAGAAGTAGCAGAGCGTGTGTGCTGGGATACTTCAGCCTCATGCATGTGTGTTTGCTAAACTTTGCTGCAACTGCATATACAGCAGTGTCCTGGTTGAATTTTCTTAACACACACACACACACACACACACACACACACACACACACACACAGAGGGAAAGAGCACCAAGAACACCTTACATAACTTGGTGGAAAAGATGGATGTAAAAGCAGTTCTTTGAAAGTCAAAGGCCCCATGTCTGTCAAAATTTCCTGTGCAAAATGGCTTTTAGTCACAGTGTGAATGCCTCTGGGCACTTGGGAACTTTCTATAGCCACCTGGACAGCAGAAACGTAAAGTCTGGAGAGGATTATACCTGTTCGCATGACTGTATTTGGCTCTGCATTCACACAAAGTGTAAATGAAAAGTTTCTCGAGAACACAATGTTCTTTTTTGCAGTATTAAATATGGAAGTGAGCAGATGCTGTCTTCCCTGAAGTGTCCAGTGTCGTCCTGGTGATAATCCTAAGGGGTTCCTCACAGAGTTCTGTGTTTGTGTATGCGTGTGTGTTTAGCGGTGTCTTTCCCGTCCTCTCATGTATATTTTTGTGTTGTTTGCTTTTGGATTCCCCTCCACTGTGCTTTTCATCCTTGAACAACACGTCAGTCAGGTGCTCTCTGAGGACTAGAGTGAGAAAGGATGAGACAGACATGGGGACACCGAGAGAGGCAGAGAAAAGGGGAGGAAGACATGGGGAAAAAAAGGAGTTTTGAAAGACTTCTAACTTCCAAGCTGACTGTCATAGTTGTGCTTGCCAGAGGGGAGAGCACCTTTAAGCATACCGGATGAGTAACGATGTGGAGGGACTACAAAAGCAAAGTAATACATAATAGGCAGCACACACTCTGCTCTGCTCTGCCAGCTAACCTACATGAGATTGGTGCTGAGAAAAAATTGGAAGTGCTCAAAAGGTCAGCAAAGGCCTTGTGTAAAAGGGGATTCTCTTTTACCAGCGTGCACACACTGTAATAAGATTAAGAAAGTGTGAAGGCAGTTGTTACAGTGGGATGTTAGCCTTGACACTTGGATTCCCATAGAGATGGGAAACAAACAAAACAAAAAAAAAACAGATAATGTAGTGGCCAAATCAAAACATGACAAAATATTTTATCTAGTGTTTGTAACATGAATTATATTAACAATTCACTCATCACTGCTTCTGGCATCTGCTGCTGGGAGTATAAACCTGCTTCTACTTTAAGCTGCAGCATAAATCAGCAAATACACATTTCCTCTGTCGGTTTTCTTTAAAATTACACAATAAAGCTAACATAATGGAAATAGGCCGTTGAGTCATTTTGCAGTTTTTTTTCTTCATTGCCACTAATCCTTTGACTCCAGTCCCAGTCCCTTTCCTCACTCATTAGGGCTAAAAGGCATTTTTTTCCTGGCATAGATGATAAAAGAAAATCTAAAAATATGGCTGTGTTGTTGTATGAGGGCACACCAGTGCCTGTTGTTTGAACACAATGCCCTTTGGTTTGTTTTGATGCACCACCCACAACTCAAACATTAGGGTGTTTGTGCCCGTATTGACATGCAGCCAGCTTTTGCAGTGTTATGCCAAAACTAACTGCCTGTATCTTTGCAGGGATGGACGGGGAAAATGCTCATCGGTTTGTCCTTCCTCACATTTGTACGTGCACGCAGCCAAGCAAAGAAATTATCCCTTTTGTCATTTTTGATCCTAGAGAGAAGTGTGATGCCACAGTATCTCAGCTCAGCTGTGTTTAGTTCAGGTTACAAGTCTATACTACAAATCATAACTCAGTAATCTGTGCTTGAACATGAGTGGAAAGAGTAATGGTTCCTCTGTATGCCTCATCGTTTCAGCTCCCTTCTTAGGATGCAGGCCGGCTCCTTTGTAGTCACTTCATTATGTAAAAATGATAATTATGCCCCAATGGAAGCGAGCTTCACCAAAATGTATCAGAGCCCTCATTCACATCCGCTGATAATCATGTCGTGACTGTCATTTGGAAATTTTAATTTTCAGAAAGTGTTTAAACGAGACACCCACACTGGAAATGGGAAAATAAGCAAACTTAAATTCCCTCACACCTCCTTCACCCCTGAAATAATTAATAAGCGACAGTTCACCCAAAAATGAAATTTACATATGTCTCTTCTGGCCTATAGTGCTATATATCCATCTAGGTCATTTTGGTGTGAGCTGCCTAGTTTTGGAGATATCAGTAGTAGAGATGTCTGCCTTTTCTTTAACATAATGGAACTACATGGCCCTTGCCTTGTCATACTTAAAGCAACAACAAAAAACCCTCACAGACAGTATAAAGGATGGACCTACCTGTGGTGACACCACCCTTTAGTTTTGGACTCAGCTTCAACGTTAGCATTTTGGCCACCCCATGTTGGTTTTTTGAAGCCAGAAGCTGCCTTATATGGAAAGGGTGGAGTGCTAATTTATCAGCCAGCACTACTTAGCTTGGTTTGGAAGCTGTACAGGTGCAATGCACAAACTCACATATTGGCTAGTTAGTGCCAAGTCAACGGACTAAAAAAATATTAGAATTTCACTCACCAAAACTGAAGCACAAACTTCTTGGCTGGTCTGTACCACACAACAAGCCATAATATTAGTCTGACAGTCCATTAAAAATGCTCCAACAGCACAAACACATTGAAGAGATCCAGTTTCATGATTCAGAGTAGTGGATGAGGCCTAGCAGATGCTGATCAGCAGCCAACTCAACTATCCAGGTGGATGATCTTTAACAAAATTCACCCCACTTAGAGTTATTATGAGGGGGGAAACTATCCATAGAGGTCAAAACTGTATTTTATACCAGGATGTAAATATGCTTTTTAATGCTGTAAAGTTGGACATTTTAACATGGTGGAGTAACTCTGTTTTGGAGCCAGCCCCAAGTGGCCACTAGAGGAACTGCAGTTTTGCCACTTCTGTGTTGCCTTAATTTTTCAGCTCCAGAGGCTGCCCCTTGAAAAAGGAGATAGCAGATATTTGAAAAATGCAGCTAATTCACAAACCTTGTTGCGAATAGTTTTTGTAGGAACTATTTTCTTTCCACTAGGAGGAAGCATGCATCTTGCCAACATTACAGCTCAGCTGAGGGGTGTATCATCAGTGTTTACATCCTGTCAATCACAAGCCTCTCAGTCTCAAGCTGTCTGCACAGTGATACAGTTGGCGGGTGTAGCTGAGTGAAAAGAAAATAGTTTCTACATTAAACCGCCCATATGAAGGTTTGGGGATTTTTTTCTGAGTAATCAGCCATGATTTCTGGAAAGAGACATTGCTGCTGCATTTTTCAAATGTATTTTTGGCTCTATGAGCACCGCAAGACGAGTTCCATCTAGTTCCATTATATTCAAGAGAGGCAGACATCTCCGAAACTGGGCAACTCACACCACAACAATCCAGATGGATAAACAGCACTAGAGGCTGGAAGAAAAATATGTAAATAGGATTTTGTTGAGAACTGTCCCCCTAACTTTAAAGATGTTTTTGCTTTACTTGATATCAAAGTTACGCCTTTTAGAAAAGGGAAGAAAATAAGATGTGACTGAGTTGGTCACACATCTCTTTTTAGTCACATCGTAGTGCTCTGAACTCGAGGGTGAATCCACACACGCACACACACACACTCATGTTTAGATAATGACCGTATTAGAGGATAAATGGGCACTTGGTACTGCAGTAGCCTTTCAAGTGTGCTACAGGGAGGATCAGCAGACGTGCTCCTGGCCAAATTATCATTCCAAAGTCTGAGAAGGAGCAAAGTCAATGACAGATTAAACTCAAACTGAATCCACAGAGTGCTACTCCTTGTACACTTGATATTAAACAGCAGCTGAGTTGAATGTTTAAATTTCCAAAAACAGAAGCCCAAAGTCTTTCCAGCTTACTCATTTCCTGTTCTACCTTTGACCGTGGCGTGGGCTTGTAGGAAGTGGAAAAAAATGACCCCAACTTGAATTGTTTGTCAGTCAGATGGGTTTGTGTTTGCTTTCATGGTTTCCTAACAATACTGGGAGTAGGGGGAAGGGATTTGGCTGACTAAATCCAGGTCAGGCACAGTCAGATTACCCCTCCTGATCTGACCAGAAAATTCCAACATCCAACATAGCGATAAGATGTGTGATTAATACCCCTCACAGA
>VUQI01010140.1:31692-46351 GCA_015106735.1 Paratilapia polleni
AAGAAAAAAAAACCCCACAAAAAAAAAAAAAAAAAAAAAAAAAAAAGACAGGGAATGCACTCTTTTTAAAAAAGTATTTTGTATTAAATTTGTTGTGTCTGGATACAATACAGAGACACAAAAACAATCATATGTACATGAGTGAAAATAAAAACAATTCACAAGAGTAAAAATGCAACATGAAAACGTATGTTTTATTTGAGGACTTTAGTAAAATAAGTGCGGCCGTTCCAAGGGGTGTGCGGTGCTTTTAGTGCGTTGTGGATTTCAAACTGAGTGAGATTTAAACTAGCCCTGAGATGTGGAGCGACTGGAGAAAATAGCATTTAAAGACAATTAAAGTCATCTGTTTCGGGGGTGGGAAAGGATTTACTTCAAAGCCTTCCCAAAATGATACAGTCGGAGTTGAAAGAATCTAACAAATGAGAATATACTCAGGCAAGTCATCTAAGACTTAAAAGGCAAATTTTAAAAAAAGAACTAAAATCACAACAGCCACCACCTTTGTCTTCATTATCACCATTAATGGGTTCTAATTATCAAGTGTATATTATTTTCTGAAGTGTTGTTTGGGGAAAAAGACTGCATTTTAAGTAACATCAGTCATTTTTTTTTCTTTGGCAGAGCTGCTGCGGAAGAAGTTAAAGTTTCAGCAATCCTATCTGGGAAAGCACAGCGCTTATTACACGGCTCAATTTCCAATTCTCTCACAGGTACGCACACAAACACACACACACACACAGAATACAAAATGAGGCCGCAGCACAAAACAATCTCCCAGACAGGCTCAGTGATACAAAAACACATAGACAAAAAGGAAAGATGGCTATTATGCAAGGTTGGAGAGGGGTAGTAGTAACTATTCATATACTCCTTTGTAGGGAAGAAACACAACAGAATCTTTCACTCCATTAAAAGGACTTGCATTGCGCAAACAGAGATGTTGTCTCCATCACATCACATGAGGCTGCTGTGTGGTGAGATGGAGTGGCTGCTCGAAAGAGGCAAGCTCCCGGCCATTATGCCACCCCAGAGTGGGGAGCTATAATTGCAGTGGGAGAGCACAATCAGGTACTGTGTTTGTCTCTGCTCTAATCTCTGCACTCTGCCCGGTACTCTTCATAGACATGGAGCTGCAGTTTTCGCCCAACCTTTCATCTGCCTGCTCATGGGAAGTCTTTTTAGTTCAGATCAGTCAGAATTTGAACTGGAGTTTTAGTACTTTTAGGATAAATGTGAGGGTCTGGCGATAAACTTGAAACACAGCGGACCCCGGACTCCAACATCCATTATGACAAGTGGTTGGGTGGAGTTCGTGCTTAAGTCCCTTCTGACAAAATGCCAGAGCAATCTTTGCACCTGGCGCCACACTATGCTGCCGCCCCGCTGTGATTTTTCTGACCAGATGAGCGTACAGGCAGCGAGACATTCGACTCAGCGCAGAGACAATCAACAATACACAACACACTCAAATTCCTTCAAGTTTATATTCCCCCTATGACCCAAATACTTCATCTTTGTTGTGGTGGCTATAAACCAGACTATTGGAAGCAAACGTGGTTTTATAGGAGCCTCCAAAACAAAAGCTGGGCTTCTCTACAAAGCGGAGTTCAGTGCATGATGGTGAGAGCTGCGATATGCAGGCCAAGCAGGATTACTCAAATGCTGTGCTTCACATGGTTTCACTACAACGGGAAAGTACAGTACAGCGCTTGTTCAGGATTGAGTGCAACACTACTTTTAGGAAAAAAACAAACAAACAGTAAAACTTCTTTTTGTCCTTGGAAATTCACTTTCTTCCCTCTCGTGGAGCTCCCAGACCCATTTCTGTCCATTTAACAGAGATACAGCTGAAGGCCTGTGCCTGGTTTCTAGCCTTTTTCAATAAGTAAGAGAGAAAGCAAGCCCTTGAAATGATGATAATATATGTGTTTCAAGGCACAGTTGTCAAGGCTACAGAGATAAGAGCATGAAGTTTTACATTCATTTAAAAAAAAAAAAAAAGGCTGGAAAAGATATATACTTTGGACTAACTAGCCAAGAGAATTTCAGTGTTACAGTAATTTTGAAAGGCACACACGAACACAAACAAACCGATGAAAAATAAAAATGTTCATGACTGTCATCTTAAAAAAAGAAATCCTCCATGAGGGGATGACTCGAGGTAAATGTGCCTGAGGCAGAGGTCAGAGGTTCCCATCATCGAGCATCTTATTGACCCCATTACAGATCCTCTGCAGGTGAGTGCGATAAACTTCCGAGGGCCCGTACAGAGCCGCCAGGAAGTCACAGTCGGCGAAGTGATTGAAGACGTGGTTGACTCGCGAGTGGCTCTTGGCTGTCAGGTGGCGTTTGATGGCCTGGTGCAGCAGGTCACGGCAATCATTCAAAATGGCGCTCATGACACGGCGGTCGAAGGTGAACTCGATCTGGTGGAAACTGACCGCCGTCATGGCCAGAGTGTGGACTTTCTTCCTGCGAAGAGACAAGAAAGAGGAGAGGCTGTCAGTTTCTAATTCTGACCAGAGCAGCAGAAGTAAAAATAGAAAGTGCTGCCGTATGAATTTCTGCAGAAAAGTTTCACAACCCCCATATATTAGTTATAGTATTGTCCTTTGCACAGCTCACATCTCCATGCTAATATAATCACCATTCTCCACACTGAGCACTTATGTCAGCTTTGCATCCCTCCAAGCTCAGTTTTAGTGGAAAATATATAAACTGATGTAAATGTCCATTCCCTTAATTTGCTTCCATCAGCACACAAAAATGCACTTGAACTGCAGTTTTCCCCAGAACTACATCTTTACTGTTTAAAGGTTTCTAACCTCCTGACCAACAATATAACACGACTTATTTTTCAGTCAGACACACTTAAGTAACTGATCATTTATTCTCATAATAATTTGATGAGGAATCTGCGGTAAGAGCTAAATCTACCCAATAAAGATAGAAGTTAAATGATGATAAGAAACACTTACGTGCTGCAACTGTTTCTTGGCAAAAGCAAAACCGGCAGCAAAATAACGAGCAGGAAGAGTTGAGAGGATTCATAAACTACATTTTTAGTATTTTGTTTTTTTTTTTACATATACAGCGCTTAATAAATTTATTAGACTACCACCCAGTGTAAGGTTTATGCCACAGCTGCCCTAAATTAACAGTATTGGTAATTACCAAAATAATTTTTTAGGTTTCTGTAATGGTTAATCCACCAGTATGAGCAAGTTCTTTAATCGAAATGATATTTTTAATGCCAAAATAGAATTATTGTTGTTATCCATGAATTTTCAGATTTATTGTTTTACAAAAAAGCAGAAAAAAATAGTAAAGCACATTATTATTTTTTCATTAGGTTACCAAATTACAGTTATTTACTTACATTCTTGAACAGAAAAATTAGTTTTAGTGGTTGAATGTTATGCTTGATTAATTTCTGTCTTTTCAGAGAAGTCCAGTGTGCCGGCTCAAATTTGGGTATAAAAACGTGAATTCAGTTTGAAATTCCTCAGTCCTTTTCAAAATGGTAAAACGTCGAGAACTCACTGAAAAGGACAAGAGAGCACTTCTTGATGCTGGATGGTCTCTCTCATTTTTATGACAGGTGGTCTAATAAATTTGTTAAACACTGTATCTTTTTCAAACTAAGTGGCAACATCAAGAGCTGAAAAACGAGGCCTAGTGGAAAACTTCAGTTTCTCAAATGGTGAGGTAACAGACCTCATGTTAAACTGCCAGCAAAATGAAACGCTTTTACAGGTGGGTGCTGTTTCATCATGTTCAGCAAAAGACAACTGAAGGATAGTGTCAGCTATCCTTTATGTCCAAGTAAGTACAATTTGTTTTGAGCCTGGTTGTTGCCCATTTAATATCACAGAAAATTGTAGATCTTACTAAAAAAAAAATCTAGCTAGCCAGCTATAGCCAATAACTCCTCAGCTCTTTCATTTTTTTCCAAATATGGTCAAATTAGGTTTAAAAAAACAAACAAACAAACAAAAAAACAAAAACAAGATGGCGACTGCCAAAATGGTTCAAAACAGTCTAGGCCTTAGGCCTAGAGCGCAGTCGGCGACCCCGTGGCACCCTTCAGTCACTAGGGAAAAAATGGTTGGTGAGTGGTTGCTGGAGGTTCTTGGCTTCACCAAAAATCTCCTTGTGATTGAATTGGTCACTAGCAGATTGCAGCGGTCGCCCATAGTTTACATGGAAGACGCCAACTGTCTGTAAACACTCGCTAACTAACCCTAAACAACGAGCAGTAGTGAAACGTGGAAAAAGTGTTTGCAGACAAGTTGCCGTCTTCCATGCAAACTACGAGCGACCATGGGAATCTGCTAGCCACCAAAGCAATTGCAAGGTTTTCGGTAGAGCACTGTATACCTCTTTGCGACCAATTTCACCTGGTGACAGCAAGCAACCTCCAGCAACCGCTTGGCAACCGATTGGGGAAATCCACATTTTTTCCCCTAGTGACCGGTGGTTACCATAGTGTCACTGACTAGTCTTTGCAATTGATTTTACAGCAACTGCCAGCAACCACTCACAACCAGTTGGGGAATACAAATTTTAATTTTAAAACCTGCTTGAAGGGCGCATACATAGCTGGTGTGTTCTGGTAGTGATTCCACGAATGAGTCTGTATCACTCCAACCAAAGCAGACCCTAGCATACTCACATATAAATCCACCTCAGGTTTCAGTCTTATGCTAAGCTAAGCTAACTGCCTCATAGCTCCAGCTCTGTACTTCGTACACAGACATTAGTGATATACGAGATCCCCCAGAACATGCAGCAGTTTCTTTAATTTTAATTCTTCCTGCCCACCTGAAGTTCTCCACCAGGATCAGCTCCTCACTGTTGAACTGGTTGTTTCTGTAGAGCACCCCCAGCTTCACCACCATCTTGATTAAGTTCTTGATGATCTTCTGGGACTCTTTGCGGTTGCGGGTGTACTCCTTGGTGACGCGGTACAGCTCGTCCAGCACTTCGCTGCTGGTGTCGTCGATGAAGAGGTTGGCCACGCTCTTGGTGGCCATCTTGCTCATCAGCTTCTTCTGCGCCTGCAGGGCTAGGTTCTTTGTGCTGAAGGAGTCCATGGTCAAGTCTGGATCGAGAAGAGACAAAGAGAGACAACAGCCTATCAAACGGTTATACTTGACAGCAGATATCTCTTTCGGGAGAGGCGTGCCAAAATGACGTGTGAAAACATGTTTAAGATATTCTACATTTGACATAAAATTAGAAATGAAAGGAGAAGAACCTTTTCTTAGATATCCACTTTGACTTTCTCATATCAGAAGCAACAGCAACAGCCAGGAATATTACAGTGGCATCCTGCAATGTGTGAAGATATTGCATATAACATCTACACTAATTCTGTTTAAACTGCGGGGCCAAGAACTGTCCGCTTTATCAGATAATGAGCCGTGGCAGCTGTCAAATTAGTCCCAGCAACCCTCTGGCTCGGAGCCTACAAGGTAGTTAGAGAAGAATGTGTCATTATGCGTGTAGGAGTAAAGTCAGTTACATCCCGACCACGCAAAGCAGGCAAAGTAATCTGAACGTCTCATCAGCTGAATGCATTGAGGAAACAAGGTGAGTGTGTGTGTGTGTTAAAGTGAGCAGGAGACAGACAAAGCCCACTCATTCACTGCACATGTGTGGATTTATTTATGTATGATGCCGTTTCAGAGTGTGTGTTTGTGTGCCAAGTGGGGTGACTCAGTGAAAGGCTGCGCCCATGATAGAGGCTCATGAGTAGTGAAGGGGGTCATCGGGTCTGCCGGCTTTCACAGCCACGCTCTCCCTCCCTCGTGATATGAGGCAGGTCTGCAGCACGCCACATCATTTCAGCAGCTGCATCTCAATGCCTTCTGTGGGTCACTTCTTTAGGTTTATACATTCTCCTTTCAAAAAATAAATAAATACATTTAAAAAAAAAAACAAAAAAACAAATCAATTTTCCTGAGGACTCCCTCTCCAACTTTTGCAGATCTCCAAGGATAAACTCAGAGTGCACAAGCATAAACAGGCAGCACAGTTATTTTCCATGCCTGCCTTCTAACACCAGAGCAGGGGAATGAATAAGGGTGAAGGATGGGGCAAATGTAGTAGAAGTTTCATTTTGGTAGGACATGCTCAACATTTTTAGAGGTTTACTCTTAAAAAGAAAATACAGAAAAACACTAAACACTATTGTGTTTTACATTACCACAGCAGCAAACAACTACATGCTATGTAATCCAAGCTTCTCTGCTCTGTATTTTGATAGCCAGTCTGATCATGCCTCTATGCTGAGTGCATGAGTCCCTCTCTTTGAAACTGCTGGCCCTCATTGTGTTTATAAAGTGAGTATAAGTGATAGTGAGTGCAGTGTAGAGTGTCCACTCAGGGCCTCAAAAAAGCCAAAGAAGTTTTTTTTTTTTTTTTTTATTCAAGTTACTGACCTATTTTATGTGCAGTAATTTAATTTCAGCTCAGTGTGAGAGTCTGCTGCGTTTCCCTGCTCTCCCCTGCTCGCTGTTTCACGGTGTGTACTCTGCTCTGCAGCAAAACAACAGATTCATAATGGTGGGCTCCACATCAGTTTGCCTATTGTAGTATATTAATATAATTCACAGTACAAGTGTGGGCTAATGGTTG
Source organism: Paratilapia polleni (assembly GCA_015106735.1). Classification (NCBI taxonomy): domain Eukaryota; kingdom Metazoa; phylum Chordata; class Actinopteri; order Cichliformes; family Cichlidae; genus Paratilapia; species Paratilapia polleni. The sequence continues at coordinate 38,338 of VUQI01010140.1, forward strand.
TGGCTGGATTTTTTTATTTTTTTGGGGGGCTAAAAATTCAAAAATCCAAATATATTTAAGATTTATACAATAAAGAAAAAGCAGCAGTTATGAGAAGTGAGATACAGATAACGCTTTGGCATTTTTAGCCAAAGACAGTAATATTACTCAGTCCGTCAGTTATGGGATTTTCACACCAGACACGGCACGGATCGTGCTCGCTGCTGGGTTCAGTGCACTGTTTGAGGGCACGATGTCAGTGGTTTCTGTACCCCTTTCTCATATCTTAAAAGCTTTAATAGATCGTTTGAGCTATTGGGAGGAAAACACAGCAAATCTAAGCTGTACCTACATACAGTGCTGACACACAACGAGTTACCCAACTGTAAAAACACACACCTGATGTGTATCTGGATGGAAACCTGTTTCCAAGAAAGGGCTTTCCTCCCCTGGACTCGATACAAACTCAAACGCACGTTGCATAATTCAGACACAAAATATCAACTTTTCCTATATTTTGCCTACATGCCTGCTGCCAGCCGGATGCCTGCTTACTGCTCGCTGGGTTGGAAGTCATCGCAGTGTGCAATTCAAATTTGTTCATCTTTGACCGTGGTGCCCGCTGTGTGGTGTAAACAATTTAAGATACTGTGCGGCACATGCCACGTTCTTTGTGAAAGCACCTTTAGAATGAAATATCTCAGCTACTATTTGATGAATTTCTATGAAATTTGATGCAAATAATCAAGGTCCCTTGAAGTACTTTAACAATTTATCTTTTTATTGAAATAGAGACTTGGGTGGATTCAAGTGAAATTCTTTACAAATACCTAGAGGATGAATTCCAAAACATTCCCTGGTCTTTTATCTAGCACCGTCATTAGGTCAAAGCTTTGCTAATTAGCAAATGTTACCAAGCTAACACACCAACATGGTGAAAATGTGAACATCAACATGTAGCATTCCCATTCTAAACATGTTAAAACATATAGCTAAACTATTCGTCTTGTTGCTTGATAAGTGTTTCACATGATCATAAATATTGTTTAAGATTTTTTGCCCATTAAATTAATAATTTTACTTAAATTTAAAGGCATCAATTTATTCCCAGTATTTACTGCTGAATGTTTCACATGAAATTATGTCGTCTCCATTGCTGCAGTTCAGATGCAATTTATTTCCAATTAATTATGTAAAATTATTCTACAAGGTCTGTAAACAGAGCACAACAACACACTGGCACGTTCTCATCAGATTTACATAAATAAATATTTTGATATACAGACAGGTGACAAATAAAGGAATAATCTGACCCGTCACTTATACAGGGACTGAAAATGGACAAAGTTGTTCTGAGTGATCACCTTTATCATTTCTATCCTAATGGGAGTGGTGGTATAGCACGAGGGGTCACCGAATGCCTTGATGAGTATGAAAATGATGTTAATCATATGCTTGGCCTTTGCAGTCACTAGATGTCAACCCAATTGAACACCTTTGCGAGATTTTGGACCGATGTGCGAGACGGCGCTCCGCACCACCGTCATCAAAACACCAAACGAGGGAATATGCTTTGGAAAGGAACAGTGTTCATCCTTCCAGCAGAGTTTCAAGGTGTAATGAAGCTGTTCTGGCAGCACATTGGTGGCCTGACACTTTAATGACAGACTTTATGTTCAGTTTTACTTAAATCACCCATATAAGGAGACTAACAGGGGATTTATACTTCTGCGATAAATCTACGCTGTAAGTATGTTGTAACCACAAACCCTTCTGAAACCCTACGCCATAACCTGACAGGCACCTTACTAGAAATGTAACTACACGTTGCTTTGATGCAACCCCCAACAACTGTGACTGGTGTCCTCCTCAAACCTTTGGCTTCTTCTTGTACTGCCACCATTTTTTGAATTGACTGGAGAGAATGGATCAACTTGAAGAAAGAAACCCCACCGCCAATTACTATTTTACCACACACACACACACACACACACACACACACACACACAAGTATAAATGCTGGCAACTGCTTTGGCCACTTGTGTTGACTGCCGTAGGCACTACAAAGATTCAGTGCAGAAGTATAAATTAAGCTCAATTTGTAGGGATCGATACTGAAACCTCATTACATTTTGCTACTGAAAAGTGTCCATTGTCCAAAACTATGAAGTACCAAAAGTTGGTATTGAATTTGCAATCTCATTCTTATCCCTTTTTTCTAAAAAACACATATCACAACTTTTCTCAATTTAAACTTTAATACTTTTAGTATTTGAGGCTACATTTAAAATAAGATAAATTTGCCTCATTTTGTCACATGAAAAAAGGTTTAAGAGAAACTATCCAGCAGCTAAGAATTATTTTCATTATCACTCTTGCAGATTATTTTTTCAGTTTAATTAATTTGTCTATACTGGAAATTGTGAAAATGGTCTGCTATAATTGTGAAAATGGTCTGCAACCACAGGTATCGCCATCTGGGGGCCTTCAGATAGAATGCAGGTTTAAGGCACTTCCGCATTGGATTAATTTCTTTGACCTGGAAGTTCCATCCATTTTTTATACTGTCTATGCCTGTAACTCAGAAAATACTCAAAGTATGACGGTAAAAATGTTTGCATGGCTTCATTAAATATATAAATATGAGCTGAGTCTGAAAGACTCAGCTCACTGATTGTTGTTGTTTTTTTGTTTGTTTGCTTTTTTAGCTAAAATAAGAGAAGGGTTGAGTAAAATAAATCCAGGTCCAATTTCTGTATTTTTTTTCTATATTTTTGTCTGAAGGCAGTACATGACTATGTAAACTGATCACACAGAGTACTGTTTTGGTATTGGTACTAAAACTGAATCCGGCTCTGGTGCTGAAAAAGTACTGTACAATGACTGGGCCAAGTGTTAGGATCAGTTAAGAAATACACACAGAAATAAGGCAAACATTTTCCACCTCAAGGAAAAATAATAAAGCAAATTCAATAGGCAGATTTCTTTCCTTTAAAAATCTTTCTAAATCTATTCTAAATGTAGCCTAATGGGTGACTACCACACTGAAAACAAAACAATTATTTTTAGCATGTCCCATTCACATCATGATAAGGGATTAATCTTCATGCAATATGTCTCCACATTAAAGAAGATTAACTGTAAACATAAATACATGAATGGCAAATTGCCTATCCATAATAATCCGGCTAATAAACACACAAAGTGTGAGAGGTGCAATTAGTGCAGCAGACTGAGAGCAGTGACATATATCCCTGCTGGGTGATTTGTGACGTTTGCTGTTGTTGGTACTAGAAGGTAGTGTATCTGCTGCCTGCTACAGTGTGTGACTTTCATTCCTCCCTTTCTCTCTCTCCCTCTCTCTCTGCAATGCCTCTCCAAGAATATCAATAAGACTCCTTGGAGAGAGTGTCAGCAGGATGCTTCCCAGAGAGGAGACACATGAGGAGAGGGTGAGCAAAGGCAGAGGCAGAAAGATGGAGAGAAAAGAGGGCGGAGGTGTGTTATACATCAATCCTGAAACATCAGGGAAATGTAGGTGTTTGAATGAGAGGTCATTTATATACTGTCTCATGCTGAATCTAGTTTTCACACTGTCTTGTTGCAGGTGCTGGACATTTAATCGGGCCTCTCGCGGCGCCGATCAAGGATCACTGGCAGATCCCTATCGACCGTTTCACCACGGTTGTAGCTCTAAACTTGCCATGCTACGCTTGTTACAGAAAATCCTGCTCTGATGCAATGTGTGTGAAATGGATAACGAAGAAAAAGACACTAATGATCAGAGTGGGGGGGGAAACAAAACAGAACTTGAAATCTTTATTTCTATACAAGTGAAAACTGAAAAAAGTCACTTAGTCCCTTTGACATTGTTTAAATCACAGAGGACAGCCTCTAATGAGATGAACTTATCACAACATTTAAAGTCTGCATTAGCCTCCATACCCTCTGTCCCTTTGCTGATAGATATAGAAGAGTTTAGAAGAGTGGAAATGGATAATGGGCAGTTGCCCTTTTTTTTTCCTGATTCAAGGGTGATTTCGGAGTGCTCATAAAATTATACTTTTGCTGCAGATCTGAGTCGTCATAGCTGTCAACTCTCTGCAGCCTGCCAATGAGCTACAGAAAAGAGGAGGAGGAGGAAGGCAAAAATCAGAAGGGGTGGAGTGTTTGCCTGTCATAATCATGTATACAAACAGTTCAAATGACTGGCTCTCACCATTGTCTGCCTGTGGAGGCTTAAGAGTGACAAAACAGACCCCTGACACTCTTATCTTTAGGATGGAAGGATATCCTCACTCCGGCTCTCAGTTTCCCCTTAAAACTAAAGGCTTCACGAAAACATATTCTCAAGGGACAAGCGATGAAAAGGTTTTCGATTCAAATCTTTTTTTTTTTTTTTTTTCTGTGACTCTGCAGCATGAAACTGCTTAATGCCAAATCTACACGGCCTGTGAAGTGCAGTGTCCAGGGACAGCCCGCCAACCCTGACACAGCGTCTCCATAGTATTTAGAGGCAACATTTTAACGGATTTAAGGCAAAACAAGACATGACAGCAGCAAATCCTGCTGAGTATTGTGGCAAAGTATACAAGCCACAGTCATCAGTGCACACACAGGCACCAGGAGAACAAACATGTGTTCGCTCACACATGTATGCAAACACATTACTGATAGGCCTGGCTTACTGAGCAGCTTAAAATGAAATGAAAACAAAGACAGATTGCAGCAGCCCAGAGCTCAGCACTTATAATTGCAGCAGTCAGACAAGTTACAAACTCATATACTCACTCAGAACAAGTTGGCATGCACTCACTCATGAAGACATAAAGCAAAAAGCTCAGCAAAGATGACTCATTGGAAATGAAACCAGATCCCACAGAGTGTTGGATTGATGTCTCAAGACAATAAGGGAGCCTGAGTAATGAATCTAGGGACTCTCGCTCTCTCCCCCGCCTGCAGGTGTAGACAGGCCTGTCAAGCCTGTGTGGCAGCCTGGCTGAAGGATCACGGTAAAAAGAAGTTGTGATGACTAAGAAATGACCTTACTGTCCCTCCTCTAGTCCTCGGAGGATAATGTGAAGCTGGATAGGCACCTTTATTTTCCAGATTTAATTTCCTTTGTTTGAGTTTCAGGGCAGGTGAAGACGCTATCTGCACTGGGGACACTTCAGCCAAAAGCTTCTTCAATTCAAAAGGGGGAAAAGAGGGATGACAACTCCTATTGGCTGTCACTTTCACTTAGTGTTTCTATAATGTGGCCGTTGCGACCTTTAAGATTGATAGAGTGAACAAGGGCTGTAAAGACAGCAACAAGATCTTGATGTAGTGGCTACAGTCTTGAAGCACTAAGTAACCAATTAAATGCCACAATTTCAATTTTACTTATAAATGATATTCACTACACTTGGAGTTGACTGTATGATAATGAGAACTAATTAATAAAATTTAACAGACAGATTTGAAAAGCGAGAGAAAGACTGTATAAAACAATCTGACAGAGCGATTACTTGACAATAAGAAAGCTCCAAATTGTGATCAGAAGTCGAAATGGTTGTTCTTGCAGCTGCCATCTTAGTGTTTTGAAAGTAGATGTGACAACTGAGAGGCAGATCTGATGTGGGATTCATGGTACTGCGTTTGTCTGTCTGCATAGGTATATGGCTATGCAGAGTGAAAGACTGTGGATATGCAACTTACGCAGAGGTGCAACAACAGCACGCAGCCTGATATGGATGACGCTATGCGTAGGTTGAATGCTAACTGGTTGAAACAGACAGCAGCTACAGTGGACACTTTTCACTTCAACTTTTTGTATGTTATAATTTCAGTCTCTTCCACAGCTGGCTGAAGCACCAACAGCAGCACAAGCAAGAGTATCCCACAGACTGGCTGTTTATCACAGTGCCCCCTGCTGACAGTACACAGCTACAACATGTAGTCGATGGTCTGCAAAGCTGGGCATAGGCTCTGTGTAGGACCAGCACACAACCATGCCGGTTCCTCGACTGTGAAACCGCATGCTCATTGGCTAATGACTTGTCAATCACAAGCTATTAACCAATGAGCTTATCCTGGATAGCACTTCTTTCTGACACTCAGATTTACCAAAATTTACAAAACTGACTTAATTTCTTATTGAGTGTGATCCAAAAAGAGAGACTGAGACAATAAACTCATTAGGAAAGTGTTTAGTGAAGTCAGGGCAGAGGGCCGTTTTCCTGTAGAAGCCTGCCGTTTTACCACCAGAGCTATGGCCGCCTGGTGGCCAGAAAGAATGCAGGTTTAAGACATTTCCTCATTGGGTTCACTTTTCAGACCTGAAATCTATGTCTGTATTTTATCCCGTCTGTGGTGCCGACATGAATTTTTTATTTTCCTTCAGAACATTCTGAACATAGTTCATAAAACAAAGCTTGGGGTAATTGAGAGATGGTTCCATCATACACTTTGTAGGCAGAGTGGCCCCGACTCCAATGTTTACAATACTATTTATAATAATGTGCAGCACAGTAGGCCAACAAGACAGCTGTGTGGCGTTTTACCAGTAAGTGGACAACTAATTTGTTGAACTCTTTCTTAACAAACAATAACCCAATGATTTGTCATTTTTAAAAATAACTAACATACCGTAAGCATAAATATAGCAGCGGATATATTGATATTGGAATCATACGCTCCCCAAAAATCCAGTATCTCTCAGGCTCTGATTTCAATGAGCCCAAGGAGAAAACTTGAGACTGTTTGTTGCGTCCAAGCAATCATCCAGATTTTGAAAATTTGTGATTCCAATTATATAAAACAAGAGAAAATCCAAACATCCTCACACCGGAAACAATGTTGCTGCCGAATGTTTTCTTCAACAACAGCTTTACCCTGTGAGGTTTGAGGCATTGTGATTTTTGGAAGTTCTTCCCAAAGCAATTTCCACAAGGGCCAATAAATAAATAAATAAATAAAAATAAAAAAATCTACAATTCTAACCAACACACATTAAAAACTGACCTTAGGAGGTTAATTATTAAAATCCTTGCCTTTGATCAGTCATTTCATTATTTGATATTGTCCTGTGACATCTGTTGTATGTGTTGCCTCACATTCTGCACGTGCTACTTGACACAAACATGTTTCTGCCTTCTGGCTGCTCATATTTAGGATAAATCCAACATGATATGAGCATGGCATTGGTTTACTGAAGGGGAGCATTGTTCAGGATCCAGGCTGCAGCCTCTGCATCCACTGTACTCACCCGTCAGTCAAACTAAAGCTGAGGTGTGACAGGTGAGAAAGGGATGGAAATTGGATACACCTGTATCTACCCCTCACTCTAACCTGTGCCATCATGCTTCACGAGGAAGAGGAGGTCACAGCTACCAAAATATCACCACTTTAATACCTGCTGCCAATCTAGACAGCTTGTTGGATGCTGATAAGAGCCAGCATAAGGAGAAAACCAGTAAAGAATGTGTTTATACGCTGCTCGCTGCACCAAAACTTGCTAAAAAAGCTTTGGCAGAGACTGTAGAACTTTCCATGACACTTCATCCAAGTGATTGGTTGATGGCAGCAGAAAATGTCACGACTTCCATGCTCTTCAGGGATCACTAGTCACATGGATTGGGGCACTGTGACCCTGAAAAAGACAACTCCATCAGCAGAGAAAAATCTTCACCGCTTCAGGATGGAGGCGATTACTGAATAGACATAAATCATACTGAATTGTGCACCTCACAACAAAAAACAGCCCCATTATCTGCTCTCTGCATCACATGTGTGTGTGTGTGGATAATTACTTCTGGCATTTCTCCCTAACACTTTTTATCTGCTGCAAACACAAAATATTATGTCCAGGTGTATTAAACACAAGAAGATAGTTTTCTGGTTTTAGTCCTCACCTGTCCAAAAGCATAGACCTTGGTGAGCTCGGCAAATGACCTTTACCAAATGACCTCAACAACTCTCCTCTCCTGCTGCTATCATCTAGTAATTGTAGCAGACTCCAGAAAAAGATAAAAGATGCTAGAGGTACTGCAAA
>VUQI01010140.1:67862-81857 GCA_015106735.1 Paratilapia polleni
GGGGGGTGATTTAAGTAACTTTGAACGTGTATGGTTGTTGGTGCTAAAAGCTGCTGATCTACTGGCTTTTTCCTGTACAACCATCTCCAGGGTTTACAGAGAATTGTCCGTAAAAGAGAAAATATCAAGCGATTCTTCTCTGGGTGAAGATGCCTTGCTAATCTCAGAGGTCAGAGGAGAATGGGCAGACTGCTTCGAGCTGATAGGAAGGCAACAGTAACTCAAATAAGGGAGATTCGCATCATGGATGTGCTGCCGACAAATCAGCAGCAGCTGTGTGATGCTGTCATGTCAACATGGACCAAAATCTCTGAGGAATGTTTCCAGCACCTTGTTGAATCTATAGCATGAAGAATTAAGGGCAGTTCTGAAGGCAAAAGGGGGTCCAACCCAGTACTAGCAAGGTGTACCTAATAAAGTGTCTGTGAGTGTATTTGCATTATTACAGCTGTCAGTTCCAGAGATGGAGATTTCAGTTTTCTTATATTCTGCATTATGCATAGTTTTGTTCCCCAGAATTTATTAGAAGGATGCACTTGAAAGAAAAGAATTAAAGAACTGAATCTTTTCCAATGTAAGATTTTGCTGCTGTTGTTGCTTTTACGTTTTATGTGGGGCAACTGTGACTCAGGAGGTAGAGGAGGTCATCTACTAATCGGAAGGTTGATGGTTCGATTCCTGGCTACTCCAGTCTCCGTGCCTTGGGCAAGTTGTCCCCGATGCACTCATTGGAGTGTGACTGTGGGTGAATGTTAGAAAAGCACTTGGGTATAGGACAAAATGTGATTCTATGATTAGGTGAACGAGACACTGCTATAAAAGTACCAGTCCATTTATGAAACTATATCTTTGTGGATTTAAACTTTTGCTCAGACATTTAATGATATTACCTAGTGCTCTAGGAGAGTTGAATGGCTGTTTTGATGAAGTAAATAATGGTTAAGTACAGCCTCGCTTTCCTCTTTAACATGAAGCTCTACTCGTGGAAGATGCCTGTGGTTTTTAGATTCGTCAGACACAAGCTGATGGATAAAAATAATTAGTTTCCTGTTTTGTTACTTACAGCACTCCCAGCCCCTTTTGAAGAATGAAAGCTGACCCACTTAAAATCTACAGTTACTCTGGTCTGCATTTTTCACCGTGGAGATCCCAATTATAAAAGCAGAGCAGAATACTTGATTTTGATTTCTGTTTGGCCAATGTGCTTTACTCAGTTGCACTGCAGTAACAGCAGATGAATAACTGAACTGAAACAAGCTTGAGCCACATTCACAGTCAAAAGAGGCAGGACTTTGTTCAAGAGATACTGAATCATTTGCTCTGGGCGGCTTTATATTCAAAACCTACCAATTGGTTGCATTTAAAGCCAGCACATATTCAGACTACTCGAGCACAGTGGTGGACATAAGGCATGTGGATAAATAGCTTTTTTATGGTGCATGAACTTTGTCTGTGTACAAGGGTGCCCCAAAGCAAGGACATCAGGTCAAGGTTGCAAACCTGGAGGCAGAACTGGAGTAGTGTGGTCTGTATTTATGTGAACCAAAAGGGGCCAACCAGGCTCCATACACTACGATCATTTCATATGTCACCGAGCATGCTCTTGGGTAGGGTTAGGCGAGTGTGTTGGGGGTGGGGATGACACCGGAGCACATGGGTAGTGGAGTGTTTTTAGTATGTTTCACATTCAGTTTGATGTACTAGTCACAGCAGCACCTCTTAGGGTTAAATAAAACTTGTTTATGAGCCACTTTAGTTCTGCTGTTACATTAGATACTGTGGTGCATCATTATGTTCTGCCTCCATCTGCACCATGACACTAGCATTTCAACATTTAAACAAAGGTACATGTATCCTGTAAATGTTGAAAGCTCTTCTGAAGAAAATGCACCTCGTAACTGTAAATGTCACACATTACTCACACCATACTTACACACTGCATCTTCCTCTTTTTTGTTTTTGACTTTAGTTTGCACAGATATGTTTGTGTCTGTTTGCATGATTGAAATTGGTGTGCACCTGCTTGTTTATAAATTGTGCATTGCATTTATTAAGGTGTGTGCTTGTGTCTATGAGTGGGTAGGGTTTCAGAAACATTTGTTTGTGTTTGCATGCATTTTGTCTGTCATTAAGTCCAATTTCTAAACAGGCCACTCCAACAACAAAGGACTGCAGTGGATGACGACAGCTGTATAAAATGAGTGAAGGGAAGAGAGAAAGGAAGGTTGATAGTGGAGTGAGAGAAAGAGAGAAGGGTGATTAGAGGGAATGGATAAAGAAAATAATGAAGAGGGAGCTAGAGGAAGGAAGGATTGGAGTGGGGTAGTGGTCTTAGGGGTTGCATGGCTGGGACCAAGCCTGCTGACTCAACAGGCAGCGGCCAATCATTAACACAAATACCCACACACCCACGCACATGCATATCTTTGTTAAAGCACATATGCCTTCTTACATGCACGTGCACCTTCTGTTCACGATCTAAATGTTGCAAAAGCAGTGATAGTAACCGCTGAGTGGTCAAACCCTCTCAGCAGCAGCAGCAGCAAGTTATTTCATAAATTTCTCTTCCACACATACACTGAAGCAGCAACTCAGAGAGGAGGGCAGCAGTGAGTTTGCCAGCTCTAGCCTAGTTGCAGAGCTTATCTCCCATCTTTGAGGTGAACGGCACCTCATCCTCTGCTGTTGTGCTAGATGTCAAAGCAGCCTGAGGTTTGACAAGGTTCCCAACCACAGATCCCAGATCACTTTCTACTAAGCCCCTGCTCAATTGTTTTGCATTAGAGCTGCCCTGAGAAACCTGACACTGGATTTGTGGTTGAGGGGAAGTGATATCTATTCAGCCAAAAGTGCCCACTCAGGTGAAACTTGTAGAAAGCTTGTAATTTTGACACTGATTGCAAAAAGCAATCATTATTTGTTGGGAAGTTGGCTATTACTAGTCCTCCTCTCCTCTCCTCTCCTCTCCTCTCCTCTCCTTTCCTCTCCTTTCCTCCCATGACTCAGCTATCTAATTTATCGTCACATTGCATTTAGACACCGTCACCTGCCACATGATCTTTCTCTCCTGTGTGCTTCAGTGTGTCAGACATCATAAATACATAGCACTTATGGGTTCATTAAATTGCCAGGCTATCCCTACTGTTTCCCCCACAGAGAATGGCTGCGATTAATCATAGTTTGTCACTGCAATAGATTAACAATACCGACATTATACATATGCATGCAGTTGTATGTATAAACACACTATAGTATGAGTAATACCAGTGCAGCCACATGTTCATGACAGTGTGTACAAATAGTTGAATGTTTTCCCATGGCTCTCTGTGCTGATAATGGGCTTTGTGCACTTGGAGACTCGGCTGCCTGCAGGTTTGTTCCGGTCTGTTGTGCACTTAGCGTCGGGGTGGCCAACTCAGATTTTTTACTGGCATATTTTGTAGCTTGCTTTCTACATTCAGCTGCTGATTTTCATATACCTACTTAGAGCTGGAAAAAAAAACAACTATAAAGTTAGATGAACAAACATATACCAGCATCAGCTAATTTATGTTTTGTTTTGTTTTTTGTTAAGACAGTAAAAAAAACATTTGGAATAATTTTAAAGTTTGGAGCATAATAGAAAAACTCCCACACAGCTCCCACACACCTCCTATTCATCACTACTAATGTACTCTCACTTCAGACACATGTAGACTCTAAAGCAGAGCTGAAACCAACACAAAACACACCACTTCTCAAGTATGAACATTTTCTGCCTTAGTCTGTTTTGTGAGCACTTGAAGGTGTCACCTTAGTATTTAATGTTGAGGCAGGTAGGTTTATCATATGTTTGACATTTCATAGACTGAATTATTGACTAATAAAGACAGATTATTAATGAGTTGTCATTAGTTGAGCCCTTAATCTTAACCTCCAACAGGTGAACAGAAGAGAACAGACTCCAGATTTCGTCAGAAATTCCTCATATTTGATACAACTGACATTTATTGAAACACCTTTCTCTTTCATACACTGTGATTTAGTGTGAGCCCTGAGTCGCTGCGATTCTAAAGAGAAAAGCACAGCAGATCATTAATTTGATATGCAGATAAAACTGGGAGTGACTGTGCAGCCTTTAACAGTATACACCAGCAGCTACAATGCAGGGTCATGAATCAGCTCTGTTTGGTGAGTGTCACAGAGTCTCCTCTGGTCAGCTGGAATGTGCCGTGCGGCCTTGACCGCTACAGAGTTGCCGTGCCACTGGCCAGCCTCTCAATCTTTTTTTCTCTTCCTCTTGTCTTTCTCTCCCATTTATTTTCCTCCAGACTGATACAGTGGATAGGCTGTCGTTGTGCAAGAACACACTGTCACTCCAGGCTTCACACTTGGCAGCGCTCCTTGTTCTAACAAGGACACTTTACAAGAGCGTTTGAAAACTCAGTGGTCACAGGAAACCAGAGTTCATTTGGTCTGCTCGACATCATATTTCATAGACTTTAAGCCATATTTGCATCACTTGTGCAGTTCATTTGTTCACTGTAGAGATCCAAGCATTATTGGGATACAGTTAGATCCGTTTCTTTATCACAGTCTATCTACCTTTGTGGAAGAAAAGGCTCTTAGACAGAGTCATATGCTAAATGTGTTAGTTTCCTGCTTTATTCTGAATCATCTTCTCTTCCAATATACGCCTCATCTCACCTTTCCTTCCTACTACCCTCGCATTTGTTCTTCTTCTCTGTCTCTCCCCACCCACCATGTGGTGTTGGATTTTATAGCTACACATAGCTAGTTAGTGCAAAGCTGGAGCTTTAGAGTTGGACTTTTATAGGTTTTCACTGACATCTGGCAGTGATTATAGAGGTTGTTCTTACATGACTAGCCAAGGTGTGAGTGAGTCAGAGATGTTACACAGACACTGGCTTGTCATTCTCCAAAATCCTCTCCAAGACAATTAAAATGTGTTAAATGTTGATTTGTGCAACATTTTTAGTAGCATCACAAACTCCAATATACACATCTATGTTTGTAGCAGTATATGCAGTACCAATCAAAAGTTTGGACACACCTGACGTTTAATAAAAAAAAACTATGATGCACAAATACACAAAACAAAACTCTTTCACTATTGTACACAGTGAACGTGAAGCCAGTGTGCTAAATTCTTTAGAAATGTAAAGTATTTTGGAAAATGTACATTTCTTTAAATTTCTGACCAAGTGAAACAGAACATTAGTGATTTTTGGAAGTGAGAAAATTTAAAGTGAAATCATTCTGGTCCTTCTGTAGATGATTTAGTAGCATAGCTAGGACCAAAATACACATATCTGGGAGAAGGCACAATTTCCTGGTTCACTAGCTCAACATACTGCAGGTCACTGAAGAACTCAATTGATGTTTTGTTGCTGTGATCATTTATTGTTATTATAAAATGTGCAGAATAATGCAGGATTACATTCTTTGATTGTCTGCACAAGTCTGAGGGTAACCATACCACAGAACCCAGCACTGTGTGTCCACTGTAATCTATACCCAAACCAGGAATTCAACCATAATCATTATTTAATTTCAACGCCACTGTTTATGTAATGAGGTCTCTCTGCAGTATAGGAGCTATAAAAGTTAATAGTGTTACTGGTTGAATCAACAGGGATCTCTCAACAGGACACCAGTTTGAAATACTCCCTCTAAGTGTTATTTTGACTCAGTTGTTTTTATGATTTCAGTTAACTTTTAATAAATCTGGCCTGTGTGGAAAAGCTGTTTGATACTGTATTCACTCTAATCACAGGGAATATGCTTATGGCACATGCATATATTCCCCAGTGCATCATGAATTATTCTTGAATGAATAAGTCGAAGTTTACAGTCAGATTTCCACCCTATGCTGGCCAGATCTTTCCTCTACAGTCAGCTCCATATGGTTTTGAACCACTTGTGTACTTTTGTTGGTTACGTGGTTGCAATATGTGGCTTACAAACAACTCTTTATTAAATCCTGGGTACATTGTAGCACCTAAATGAGGCATTAGCACTTGAGCTGAGTTAAACGTTAGCAGCTGAGTCTTTGCCTGGGTATCTTTATACTCTGCATTTGTTTTCACTGCAAATTCATAAACAAATGGAGTCAGCATCATTTTGCACATGTGAATATTACAGCAATTACATGACTAAAACATGCAGACCACAAATATTACTATTGTAGTCATGAATGAACTATAAAAGTTGATCAATTTCAACGGCGTGTTAAGTCACCCAGTGATGTTTCCATTCTAGCAACTGGTTTTCCCCTCTATGTGTATATGTTTGTTTAAAGATAGCTTTAGACCATCTGTGAGTAAATGACTATGGTGTGCTAAAGACCCACCACCTGCAGTGTATAGATCTACTAATGAGCTAAAACATGATGAACCCTGACTAATGCATTCACTTACTGCTAGAACCCACTGAGGCCTGGACTCTTCAAGACCTCTGGTATCTGGCACAGCAGGAGATCCTTTAAGTCCCGTCTTTCGAGTTGCAGTTTGAAACAAATCAAACTTGCTTCACTGCATGGTCAGAGAACTATTTGCTAGTTTGTGGTGCGTCCCCTCTTTGGACCACTGTTGGTAGATACTCACCTTTGGTCACTGGTGACCAACTGTTTACTTACAGTCTAATATATCAAATACACCATGACGTGCTGCTGATAGGATTTAATCAGTATCGCTCACTTAATCTCAGAGTGGTCACGATGCCTTGGCTGATCAGTGTAAATGATCCTATTGAAGACACACACACTCACATGCATTTTACTATTACAGTCCTTGTGCTGTCATTGTTGCCAATAGTTTGCATACTGCATTATGAATGACAGCCATATGTCTTCTAGCTGTCAGCTTGAGTGTGTATCTCAGCTCTTTGCTGCGGCTGTACCTTCTCTGTTGTTTTAACACAAATATGAGGATTTAAGTATGTATGTTATTCTTTTTTGGTCCTTCTCCAGAATATAAATATACTGTATTATTGAAAAAGACAGAGAGTAGGGGTTTCACAACTTTTTCTTCTTCCAAAGGGGAAAAGTTCAAAGAGGTTAAAACTCTTGTAGTTTATAGAACCTCATTGCTACACCAATGCATTTTGGCTTGTGGCCTTCATTACTGTTACCATAAATCATTATTAGAAAAAGAGACAGAGACATAGTATAGTAATACTAATACTGTGGCATCTTAAATCATTAAACACAAATTAAAACTTTATGACTAAGCATCACAAGCTTTATGTTGCTCTTGCTCATAGCAAAATGAATAAGGTAGACTATATGTGCTACTTACTGTATTTGCTACAGTGTGTCTGAGCTGCTGCTGAGTATTTCTGGGTTGCGGTGTTACATTTTGTTCTTGGGGATTGGACAAATGTTCAGCGTTTTGTCATTTTTATCAATTGTAAATGAGCTGGATGGACACAGACTTGCTACAGCCCTGCTTTGGTCTTTCCAGTTCCATATTAGTTTATAAACTTTGCTGTAACCTGCTTAAATACTTGCTCCTTTTAGATTGATTGGAAGCAGCAAAATGGAACCTGAACTGGCTGTATCTTACATCACTAGAGAGGATACTTAAATATGAAAAGCTGCAGAGGCGGTTATATAATTGTGTACTTGTCATTAGGAAACAGGTAGATGAGGGTCAGTGTTATACAGGAGGTAAACACTTCACATGTCCATGTTTGTTTTTCTGAGGCAGGTGTAAAAAATGCTTTAGAGGACTAACAGATGAGTAAAACAAAGATCAAAAATGATTTAAAACATGATTGTGTAATCATGACAACTGTAACTGTATAATATAAATAGATTGTATAATCCTCTTCCAGTTAAAAGTTAGGACTCTGTCAGCATAGCTGCTAATCTGCTAATTAGGAAACATAATGATGCTTATGCAATATATGTATATATATAATATATATATAATGGTAGTGAAGGAAGCAAGTGTATTAAACCTGTGAAAATGCTGCATAGGCTCCGTATGTTTGCTTTAATGCTTTAGGAGTTAATCTGAGAAACAAGTGTGGACCTAATTCCTCCACTGGGATCCAATAATAGGCTAGACTTCCTCCTAATAGGAGCACCTGCCCTTTCTATCCCCCGCTCATGTTAATTTTGGCACATAATATGCAAAGAAAATAGTATGCATGCCCTTGCTTTAGCCATGTCTTATGTAAATTTAAATAATGAATTTACTCAGCAGGAAGTGAAACAGGTTTTATTTTTGACTCTTAGGTGTCTGGTAGAACATGCTGAACAGAGTCAGAGTTCCTCTTGTTTTATAATCTCTTTTATAGCACTGTAGATTTTTTGCAAACCATTATTTAAATAACCAAATCAAGTCCATAATCAGTCAAGTTCTGTTGACAGATACACTGAAGTTGTTTCCATTTTTTCCATGTTGCGTGCACTTTAAAACAATACTCATAACGAGGGCTAAACATTTTCTTAATGACTGTGGTGTACTAAAGTCCGCAAAGTCAAATCTTTCAGATATGTGTTTTACATGCCACTGTAGCATACCTCTGCAGTCCGTCAGTCATAGTTTGTGTCCATTGACTCAGATGGAGGTGATGGTGGGTCATCAGTAATCGTCCAGTCACGTCCTGACATGCAAATTAGTTGGCTCACTGGACAGAGCCTTTTCTAATCATGTGTTTTTAATCAAATCAAGTTCAAATGCTCAGCAAACCTTTTGCTCAGTATCAGTAAGTCAGCTATGTTGGACCAAACATCTTCTGTAATGACTACGTTTTTCTGATGCGCCAGCAATCTGGTAACGTCCATATGGAAAGCCAAAAAAATCATCACATGCTGTTTGATCCTGCATTAGGCTTGCTTCCTCCAGATGTGCTTAAGAAATTCAGTACATCTAATGTCCCTGTTGTTTCCCTTGCAATAGGAAGTATTCCTGGTGTCCCTCAATGCCCACAAAATCAGGCTCATTTCTGTCTTTTCTCACCTTTGAACTTTCATTTATGGGACAGATAAGGACAAACCGGCTGAATTAAAACATTGCCTTAAGGTACCTCCCTGAAAAAAATGGAAGCTGAGGAAAAGAAAACAATTATTTAGTGGGGATTACAGGGATTTTCTGGATCAAAACTTGATTTAAAAATACGTATTAGACAGTATACACATAACAGTCAAATGCTTTTGGCCATAGGCTGCCGTGTATCTGTAAGTGCTTGTTTCTTGCTTTTCACTCTGGATTTTCTATGTGGAGAAGGAGACCAGCATAAATGTTAAAGGACCAGACTCCATCAAGTAAATTAAATAACTTCTGCTATATAGATACATCAAATATATTTAAATAAGAAACAAGTTTTAAAACATCTGATTTCCCACCTCTGGCCGCCACGTCAGGAGTAGTGTGGTGTAAATTGTTTCTGTGCGCATCAAGGCACACTTGTTCCTTCCCTTCGTGATTAATTATCCACTTTTTCTCCACGCAGTCATTGACATTCCTCTTGAGTCATGGTGAGCTGATTCATCGGACATCCTTAGAGAATTTAAGTCCATTTGTTTCTGTTTAGTCACATAGAAATTAACAGCTGACTCATTTCCCGGCATGCATTCCGGCGGTCTGCCATCGGCCTCAGTAGACCTTTGAGTAGGCATGATATGGATGTGAAGAGGTCATGACTGAAAAAGCTGCCATTTTTAACATGCATGCATACAACACACAAGCTAGAGAGATTAGAAGAAGGAGTGAGGGAGAGAAAACACGGAGAGAGAAGGAAGCATGTCTGCTGGAAGGAAATCAGTGACGTCAGTGGTATGTGCCTCTACTCACTGCCCCACAACATTTTAACACATCTTTGATGTGACTTCACTCCCACATTACTGGTATTTTTTTGTTGCTGCTTCACACTAATTACCCAAAGGGATGAGAGCCTTGGTTAGTGAGCTGCATTCGTAAACTGCATGGGTGCAACGTAGAGATGTGCAGCTCGGCTAATTAGTGCTAAGTAATGGACTAATAAAATACTAGAATTTCATTCACTTAAACTAAAGCAGAAACTTCTAGCAAGCCATATTATTAGTCAGGTAATCCATTAAAAATGCTCCAGAAGGCTCTAACATCAAACACACAGAATGAAAATTAGAATCAAATTAGTGGATTAGGCCTAATAGACCCTGCCAAAACAGTTTTTTGTACCAGGCATGTAAACATGCTCTTTAATGCTACAAAGTTGGACATTTTAACATGGGAGTCTGTGGGGATTGACTCACCAGACTCAAGTGGCCTCAGCTTCATTTTTCAGCATTGGATGTTCCCCCTTCCCCTTTGATCAAAACCATGATGTTTTTCTGACCCTAACACAGTAGTTTTTGTGACTAAATTTGACCAAAGTAGATGGCAACACTTAAAAGTGGTCCCAGACAAGACTTAAACTCCAGTCTCCTTGTTAAAAGATGGATGTGTTTGTGCCACCTCGATCGAATTCTGTCCTAACATGAACTTTGTTGGTAGTTTTAAGTGGAAACACTCCTACATAATTGTTTAGTCTTGTTGGGTGAAGAATGGAGCTGTCATGTCTCCTGTATAACTTGTAGCTTGCTAACCTTTCTACCTCCATGAAAAATGGCATAAAATTAAGAATAGCATAAGATTAGCTCACAATAAATATTAAAACGAGGAACAGTAAGTATAAGCATACATAGTGGACTTATTCAGGCAATGGCTTGTGAACATAAAACCCAACACATGTCACATGAAAAACCAACCAGCTATACAGGTCAGGCTTTCTGAACAAAGGAACTCCTTCTGTCTCTCTCTTTGGGATATAATCTTTATCCCCAACGACAGCTGTCCGCTCTTCACCTTGTTACGAACAAGAAAGGAGATGGGTGGGGTGAGCGAGATGATTTTGTCTTTAGAGAGGCAGATAATCTGAATCGGGTGAGGAGGTGGAATACAAGTGTAATGAAAAGGATGTTTGGTGAGTAGAGATAATTTCACATTAAGGTCAAGCCAGTGGATTCTAACCTACTTAACAGCACCAGAAACTTCTACAAGATACTTCAGATGGCGTTGCGTAAATTGTTAATCACAGATAAATAGGCTATATTTACTCGCATATATATAGTCTAAAACTCTGACCATCCTTTGGATTAGCCTTTGCAAATCCTATTTGCCCTCAGTGTGGAAAAAAAGATGTAAAGAGAACAGAGGGAATGTGTGACAGAATTGGGTTTAAAGGTGACACTGACACGGACACAGTGACGTCAGACTCACTGAGAGGAATCAAAGCTAGACAGAAGCAAAGGAATGAAAGAGGTTTAGAGAGAGGGAGAGAGTGCAAACCTTATTGAACAGAGCCACACATGAGCCAGCATCCTTACTCACTGGCCCAGTTTATCTTCTTATGCAACAGGCCAGGGTCCATTCACTCTATTTCCTCTCTCATCACTTGCTTCCAGGAAGTGCAGAGGGGGGGAGAGTGAAGAAGGGAATAAGGGGGTCCAGCTACACATAAGCAGGAAAAGAAAGAGGAAAGTGGGGAGAAGATAGATAAGGAAGGACTCAAGTGGAAGCATGATGGAGAGAGTTTTTAGCCACACTGCAGGGCTTTGCCAACATCCCTGCATGGTTGCTAAGGGAACCAGCCATTTGTCATCAAGTCTCTCTCACACTTCTTCTTTCATACACGCTTGGCCTCTCTAATTTTTGTTTGGTATCTTCCATTTCCTTTTCTCCTTCTGTTTTAAAGCCCAGCGTCTCTTTAGCAGGGAGAAAAAGGACAGAAAGGGACAGTGAGATGAAAGCCAGTGATGCCTCGAGCTAGAGAACGAGTTCAGCCAGAGTCTGTCTGTCAGAGCGAGAGAGGAAGGGGGGGGGGAGCTGTTGAATGGTTGTAGGTCCCAGCTGAGTGTAATTCAAGGCCCTGTCATTTATCCGACAGAGGACGAGTGGATTATCTCAGTGTCCTTGACCCACTATACCCCCTCTCTGTAGGCTGGCATAGAAAATTAAAGGGTAGATGGATAGAGTGGGTGGATAGGACCCAAAGAGATGGTGGGCTGGGTGGCACACAACGAGACAAGAATGGAACCATTGGCAGGCTGTTATATAATCTGCATTTGAAACAAAGATTTTTTTCTGCTGTGTGGTTTTGCTTGCTTAAAGGACTTGACCAGAATATAGAGAACCCACCTCTCCCAAAACTAGTGAGGAGTGAAAAACGTTGCATTCGTTGGTATTCCCCAAAAAACACCAGTAACTGAAACTCTGCAAATCTGCTAACAGCCAGTCGATGCTGCTGGGTCATGTCACTTTGTTGAGAGCGGCGTCATCACATGGGCGCTAAAAAATAGCCAACCCAGAGGACTGCCTTGCTGTCTGCATGTTGCAACAAGTACTGAAACCTAAAGCAACCCAGGTAGGCCAAAGTAATGTCTGCAAAGAAGTAAATGTTTTATCATTGTAGAATTCTTAGTTCATGTCACAAATAGAATGGGAATATACACTTGTTCATAACTAATCGGCCAATTTATTAGACATTGTCTCCATTTTTCCCTCATTTTTAAGTGTCCAGTGTTGAGCAGAGTTCACTTTTCTTACTGAATAAGGCCCTGTGTTTTGGCACCCAAGTGAAGAAAATCAGTGGGCCACTTTTTTTCCGCATTTCTAATGTAATATATTACATTATATATACATACAGTGAGCAACTTTTGACTGTTCCCTTGTCACAAGGGGTCGCCACAGCTGGTAGCGCCGCATGTTTGATTTGTATATACATACAGTATGTTAGCATTTTATTGAAAAAGGAAAATTATGGGATAATTCTTCACTAAGTTTCCAGCAATGTATTTTACAAACACATTAGCAGCTTACTATGGAGACACTGCTTGACTCTGCACCATCCTCTGCTTAGCTGTGTTGTGTTCTCAAATATACGTCCTCCAGACAGAGTATTGACACCACTTTTTTTATATTATATTTTGTAAACAAAAAAGTCTTCATGCAGATGAATATCAGACAGCATACACACCGATATATCTCTGAGAGACTGATAACAATCGATAATATCAGACAAGCGATATATCAGTGGGACTCACTTTTGAGTTTTAGGGTGTTTTCTGTTTAGTCTGCGTAAACTCCGGTTCATTTTCTCCCTTGGTGCAGTTGGTTTGTGCAGATGTGAACACGGTTACTTTTCACAGAATAGCAGTAAGTAAAATAAAGAAAAAGACTTAAGTCCACAGATTGCATTTAACAGGTGGACTTAGCGATTAGTGAAGTCCTGTTGTGAAGCCTCAGTCTGACCACGGGGTAGTTCTGACTGTGAAACCGAGGAACACTGCACACTCATTGGCTAGCTACTTGTCAATCACACGGTAAAGCATTTGCTGCTTTATTCTCCTTTTTGACTCCAACTGAGACTGAAATTTACAAAATGAACTACGTTATATACATTTTAAAAGTCTAGCTTTAACCCATAAACTCATCATGAAAATGATTACTGAGGTCATAAATCAGGGGAGCACTTCCACACTAGGTTTACGTTTCAGACTCAAAAGCTGGGTCTATCTTCTATATACAGTCTATGTTAAAGTCCAACACGCTCGTGGTATACACTGATGAAGCCAATGGCAATTTTCCTATACAATCAGCCTCATATAACAATACAATACCTCTTATTACCTGTCACTACCTAGATGACTGTTGCAGACCACTTTGGTTGTATAATGCAGTACAGACTTGTTGCAGTATGAACATAGCTAGAGAGATACTGCAGATGACTCAAAAGAGATGTCATGGATGTAGTGTATATATAGTGTAGTGACAGACAAGTCAGGGCGAAACAGCCAGTAGAGCAATACAGAGGTGAATATAACAGATGGGATGCACATTTTCTAGCTTTGCTTGGAGATGGAACAGTCCAAGGGCGATTAACAACTGAGATATGAGCTGCAGAGGCAGCGCTGGTGTTTGCTGCAACCTGTAGTAGCCTCTAGTGTATTTGAGCCATTGTGAATGT
>VUQI01010146.1:4213-23597 GCA_015106735.1 Paratilapia polleni
TGCCTTCAACAAAAAAAAAAAAAAAAAAGAAAATTTGAACAATTAAAACAAGATGCCTATTACATTTTGTGCATCCCATCTATTTGTGTCATCAGGAGGCATCAGCCAGTGCTAATAGACTAAATAATAGAATGAAATTTTGTTCATTATGTATATTAAGGAAGATATCTTTCATGCTGAAAAATAATGTTTTAATACAGACAGTGGGAAGCGTGGCTTTGTCAGGATAGAATAAATAGAAAATATAGCAGTAAATTTATCTTTTATTTTATTGTCACTATGTTTACTTTTATTTGGCTTTATTGTATGGGTCAGCTTAGAAAATTAAACAATAAAGATTTCTGTTAAGAGAGTGTTAACCTTATCCATGTCTGACTTACACCCAGAATGTGGAGTTATATGGTATTCATCATAATCTTCAAAACTGTTTCCCTTTGTTATATACACTTAGGGTAAGCTTGCTTATGTTTCAGTTTCATGCACTTTAATACTAAATGAAATGTGGTTTTGGCATATGGCCACGATTAGTTGATTAATGGCTTAAAGTTATTTTCAAGCTATAATGCCAAAAACTGATGAGTTTAGCTTTACCATAATGATTCTGTTGCTTTTTTTGTCTTATACTAAATTGAACCTCTGCGTTTTGGACTGCTTGTTGGGGAACAAACAAAACAAAATTTGTTGTTTCTTATTGGGCTGTAGGAAGTTTTAGACCAAACCATTGTTGAAGGCACTTGATAGCAATAGTCAAAGATGCAATCAGAGTATTATGACAACTATGACAGCTTCAAATGGCATTTAAAATCCATGAAAACCACATTGATAGTTTTGCTGTATGGAGTTACATACCATAACGGTGTACTGGTAATTTGTCTGATACAATTCTTAACATGAATAGAAAAAAGAATTTAATCTTTTTGACAACATTTTTTATGCACCCAGTCCTCTGGATATAACCAACCATAATTGTTATTCTGCATGTTCAGACGTACAGCGTATGTTGTGGCATATACTGCAATTGTACGGTCTTAAGTTGTAGTAGTACAAGGTCTATCTGAAGGTACAGTGTATGTGTTTGTGATACACTAGACACTGCATTACTCAGTATGGATCTTTGTAATGGTCTGGAAACACAGTGATAACTGTTTAAATTTGAGCTAACCACCAGTGCCATGAGGAAATATTCAAAGACTTTACATAGGCTAATTGAAATTCTCACAATTCAATTATCTTCTCCATCATATATTCCATTAGCCATTATGGCTGTCTCCTGCACTAATCAGTTGTTGTTGTTGATGCCCGGAGGTGTTACACTAAAGGATGCTAATAATCACACAAAATTAAGTTTTCTTTTTTTTTTTATTAAGTGTAATTTTATGTGATTTATATGGTCTTTTTTTCATTTAACAGCTTAAGGTATCTGACATACAGGATATATTTCCTTAATGACAGGTTTTTCCTTAAATTAAGGAAAGACATCAATTTCACTGTATATTTGTTCATGTTATATTGTTAGCCTTATTATCAGTTTCGTAATAACTGACACAGTCAGATTCTCTTGGGTGTAATTGATTTAATATTAGAATAAGATGAAAATGTGCCTGCTTAATTGCTCAGGGCTGCTGTTCAAGATGGGAAAATCTGTTCAAGTTTGAGTTTGAATCATTTTTATTTTTGTTTATTTCATTAAGTACACTGGCATTCACTGAGAGTCAAAGTAGAACTAATTAGCCAGTTGAATATTTGTTAGTTAGCCCAGACCACCCTTAAAACAGATGGGGGAGAAAAATGTGTTTACCACCTGATTAATCTTTATATGTAATTAGTTTTAAATAGAATTTTGAAAGGAAGCTGAAATTGATGATTGATAATAAAAGTGAAATGTAAAATGCCAGAACAAATATACTAGGTTAGATAGCATTCCTTGTGTCTTTCATGTTTTAAAATATAGCAGCTTTTGTACTCAGGACTCAGTATAAAAATGCCAAAACAGAACCTATTCTGAAAATCTACCTGAAATTGTCCTGGATGTTGATCATTGGCTGGAACACTATATAGAAATTGTGTTTTCATACCTCTTAATAATATAATACTGTACATAACATATCCAACATATGCTTTGTACCATTTTATTCAAGAAGATAAACCCATGATTCTTTGGCAGCAGCACAGTCCCAAGCACTTGATACTTAGTATTTCTATGGCTGTAGCTATGTTTTGATCAAAGGGATTCAGGGGCCTGAGTTTCAAATCCCCCAAAGCCCATTTTGGCTACTCTTTGTTTAGCCCATTGGCACTCTGACCCCATGCTTCTCAGACTTTGAACTCAAAGCTTGGAAAAGCCGTATCGCTTCTTTAAACACATTATCAGTGGGCTAGGTTTTAAGAATATCACTAATCATCTTAAGGTTTTAGTGCAGTGTAGCAGTATAGCTAAAGAGTCGGGGCCCATTTACTGGCATGGACATTGTAAGGAATTTCCAATGAAATCTAGGATAACTTAATGGCAGCAATTGGTTTGTAAGTTTATGTATTGAGATTAAAATACAGGTGTGGGTGCAGTTTTGTGGAAAATATGGTATATAAATATCATGGGGCATGACTGTATCTGCCTAGCATCCTCCAGTTAGCATCTTAACACATGGTGCCCAGTATTTTTATTTTATTAGTTTCACTTACTTTCCTCTGAAATTGATCCAGTAGCCTTCAAAGTACAATATTAGAACTATGCCCTTAGCCAAATCACATGAAGTGTTTTCTTGCATATTTCCCATTTCATCTTCCATCTCCAAAACAAAAATTTTCACTGTACTGAAACCAGATTTGCTAATACAGATTTGCCCTATATTAACGCAAAATTTAACATTTAGCGTACTTTGTATATCAGGTTAATACCTCCTCCTACACATCAGAGAACTTGGCTTGGATTTTAATGTCAACCTGATGCGGAGGTTTAATATGTAATTTCTATATCACTCTCAAGAAATTGACATAGAATGGACACCTTTTGAAAGGGTAATACTACACATGCAGGGAATGTACTGTAAGATATGAAATGATCTGATGTTTGTAGAAACTACTTTGTGTTTTAAATCAACCTGGTTATTATTATTTTATTTTTTTGCAGTACTGTACATTTTCTTTCTAAACTGACTTGTAAATTTAGAGTTTACTTTTTGTCTCTGGATGCAGTGAATGATGTTTTTTTTTCTTCTAGACTTCTAGATGTTAGTAATTTTTTTATATAAATAAATCATTCTGATTTAAAAATTTTGATTTCACATTGTTCTGTTAACTATATAATAACATTTTTTATAAATGACAATAAGGCAGTTTTTTTTTTAGCTTTTTTTTTAATGTGCAAATCAACTTAAATTTTTAACATTTCTGTAGTCATTTTTTTTAGATTGTGTCATCTACTCAGAATAACAGTTTCAAGTGTCTATATTGAACTAATTTTTAAGAAACACATCTCACTTAAAGTTGGAGAATACTATGTTTTCCCAAAAGTGCTACGGACATGTTAAATTTGCTCATATTTTCTAGTTAGCAACTAAGTGTTTCTTATATTACTGGTAGTCCTAGGTTACTACAAAGCCCCATTTTGATCATCTCCAGTTTGCCATGTTAGTTATTTCCTCCTACAATTGTGGGTGTTGACTCAGTTTTGATAAAAATCAGCAAGGCAGCTTGAGTTTCTGGGCAAAACTCCGGATTTTAACAGTGAGCAGAACATCACTCTGAAGACAACTGTGCATGCTAACACAGGGCTTGTCATTAAACACTGTGTATGGAAAGTGTGTAAAATGGATATAGCCCCTGCGACAGTGCCTTAAAGCTGCATTTTATTCTGATAGCCAGCAGAGATGAGTTGCTGCAGAAAGTCCAAAAGTCACAGTATAGAAGTCAGTGAAAAAATTACCATAACCATCGCTCCATTTATTACTTCAGTAAACATTTTTCTAATGTGTTTTCACAAGTGTTAAGTATGCTTTAATACTAGATAATATGTGATGTTAATTTTGTAAATTATGGTCCCATTCCCACTCATCACATCCAGCTTAAAAAAAACAAGATAGTGATGGCCAAAATGCCAAACTCAAAGTTTCAATTCTCTTTTTGCAGTCTCTATCATCAATCAAGCAGCCCACTGCACTTATGGTGTCACAACTTCACTAATCTAACGGGAAGTAAATAAAGCACAACATTAGAAACTGAACTATAAACATGATGGAACAAATATGAAGAATTTAGCATGACAGACTAGGCGTAACGGTCTATAAGCTTGACTGCCTCAAACCCGAAATGCCCATGTGGGACACTACAATACAAACACTACACTTTTCCTGTAACCCTTCCTTGTAATTAAAAGCCTTGGTCCCAGAAGGTTGATTTCCTTACCTGGATGATTGAGCATGCATTAAGATAAAAGCCTTGGTGTTTCAGTCAAAATATTTTGGAACCCATGGCTCTTCTCAGTTCGCTGTTCTATAGAAACAAAGCAAAAAAACAGAATAATTGTTTGCTGCGTAGTTGTATCTAAGAAGATTGGCTGGGATTACATAAATATGTTAAAGAAAAGTCGTGTTTTGAACAAATGCAGATTAATTTCAAAACTAGATATACAAATTATGAGATATTGTCTTAATCTTTTAGATTTCATATCACAGGTTTGATTATGCTACATTTACATCCACTCAGTTTTGTTTTTGTTTTTTTTCACTGTAACAGAAGATGATCTTTGTGCACTTTCTTGAAGATGTGTATATGAACGTACAATTGCATGCAAGTCTCTCTTGGCCCTTTCACTCCACTCACACCTCTTCAATCTCAACAGTCCCTATGATTAAGATTTGGCACCTTGAATTACATTGCCTTCATCTAGAAATATTTCAGCTGCATTTCTGCCACTCTAAAGGGAGCTGAAGATAAAGGAAAAGAAGGTAAAAACACATCCTGTTGTGTGAATCCTAGAGAAGGCCTTGAACCCTGCCATTCATCCCTTTCACTTCATCAGCTGAGTCTAATTGCCAGAGAGGACAGGATACCCAGGACCCAATTGTTCTTTATCCTCTTTGGAGCCTCTGAGGCATGAAAAGCGAAAGGCCTGCTTTTGATCTTTTTTTTGTTAGTTTTTTTTTCTGTCATCCCCTACTATCCTTTCCCTTAGAATGAGACACTCCTTTCACACTGTGCCCCCTTCTTCATCCACGCAAAATAATTATCAAGCTCTGCTTCATCAAATAATGGTGGATATTGGAGGTCATGATTGGGAGGGCCAGAGGTCTACAGGGTGGCCCTAGGACGTGGTGAAGCGTCCATCTAATCTTTGAGGCAGGATCCTTAACTGTGGCTACCTTTATATACCTTGACCCTCGGTTTTCGTTTGTCTGTCCTAATGAGACCCTCTCATGCAGCCAGTGCTATAGAGGTCTTGCAATGGCAGGGTTGGAAGGCCAAAGTACAATGAGACGTAGGGCTGCGCTGAGACAAGGGCACATCTGTGCTATCTTATTAAGCCTTGGAAAAGAGCTCATGCGTTTCAACGGCCCGTGGGCTCCGAGAGCAGATCTATTGACACCTACTTGTCCTTTGCGGTCAACACCTTTCTGTGAGGAAGCAGGCACACCCAAGTTTTTGTTAGAAGTAATTCTTAGCAGAGCATTAACATGGCAAAGTGATTAACATGCTTTGGCTGACCATGCAGTGTAAGGGTAAAAAAATGCAGTTTAGTAATAATAAAACATTCCTTCAATCTAGGGAAATGACAAAGGATGTCAAACTTGAATTTGCCAAATGGAAATAGTTCTCATAGTTAAGAATTATGAATGCCAAAGTTTAACTAAGCACTTGCTTCCGTACTATATTTGCAGAATCAAAACCTTTTTTTTTTTCTTTTTAAATTGTATACTTAGAATACTTTTTTCTTACTCATGGACTTGCTAAAACCTTTGCTGAAAAAAATAAAACTTCCATATTTTGAGACAGTATTTGGAAAAAAAAACTAAAAAAAAAAATAACAATGAGAGAAAAGATATCAATCTTAACAGCCTGTCTACCATGTAAAAGGGACAGCAGGATATACTATAAGTAGACAAATGACAAACAAAAACACAAGTAGGCAAACAAAAACCTTTAAGCAATCATGTTAAGCATGCCTAACATCTGAGCACTGTGCGAGAACAAAGCAGGGCTCCTGTCAGTGCATCGATCCACTCCTGAAGGCACACATCCATAGCTCTCTGATTGCTCCCTGCCTCTTGCGTCTATCTCTCTCCCCTGCGCCTCTAACTGTCTGCTCTGGCTCCTTTCTGAGAGTGGGCTTATTGATCTAGCCTACTTCGTTGGAGTTAACTCACTGATAAAACCTGACCAAGGGCTTCCAATGGCCTTAAAGAGTTTGGAGAGCTGGTGAGAAAGGCCATCAGGAAGAAAAGTCTTTATATTTACAAAAATGTTTTGTCTTAATATTCATTCAGGTTGGTTTATTAACTGTACAGACTCAAGTTTTGACACTATAATGAATTATTGTCTTCCCATGTGATGAGGCTTTTAACTGTTGGCAGCTTAACAAGAAGATAAAATGAAGCAGTATAGTTACTCATTTTAAGATATTAACCCATATCAGATTTGATGGAAGGGTTAGGGTTGCTGATTTGGAGAGTGTTAAGTCAACTAGACTTGTTAGAACCTCAAAAATTTACATGATTCTGGGACTTTGAGCTAAAATTAGGTTTCAGTTAAAGTTGGAGGTTGAAGTAACCACATAAACATTTATTGACCTATAAATTCTACAGTATGTAAAAAACGAAAAATGATTTTGTTCATCTACTTGCTATTTTATACATGATTGTATTGATGAGGATGCATCATGTATGTGTCCAATCAAGTCCACCTTCTGTATGCACTGTTCTGTGCACACACACACACAGACTCTTGCCATGGGTTTTGCACAGTTGTACAAGGCATTTGTCGTTCTCTTGTCCCAGATAACTCATACACATCATAGACAGGACTTTTACAATGAATATATTGAGCAGAATTCAGATTGTCGTAAATCAGTAGCTTCAGTGATTCATTCATTCATTTGTAAGTGCAGCTGAAGTAGTCTGACATAATGCACTGAAAAAGAACTTGATTTGTGAAGGACAGTGTTTGCTGTATCAAAGTAGAGAAATGTTATTATAATTCAGATTTGTACATTGACCTGTACAGCTGGTAAAAATACCAGTAGCAGTTGAATTATTGAGGCTTTTCATTTTGATCAGTGGTTTATTCTGCTGTAAGCCACCTCTAATAAGATTCACTAGAAATGAGGATATAATTAGTGAAGAAATAAGGAACTATTAATGCAGTTGTTAAGTGTATTGCAGTTCTCAAACTATGAATAATTGTCTACAATTTTCTCAAGAGAGCTTACACAATGATCTCAAAAATCAGTGTTTCTTAAAAAATGTGACTCATGTTTTGTGTGTCAGTATGTGTAATCGCGTCTCCAGAGTGTGATTACATTGTATGTCAGTTTGTGTATATTTTTGCAAGTGTGTTGTGCTGTCATGTTTGTAGCATTCCATGTGGGAGGGTCTGTTGATAAGTAAGCCATCTGTAGTGTTCTGCCGAACGACATGTTGTAAAGCGCGATTTGAGAGTGTGGAGAGACTTGACTTGACAAATCTTGGCACATAATGAGACAGAAGGGAGTAAAGGCAGAAGTCTGTCCAGAGATAAACAATTAGATTTGTCCCTGAGGTAAAGGCCATGCAATGCAAGGACTCTCAGACTAACAAAATCAATATGGCTTCCAGTAAGAACACTCAGGGGGTAGAGTGATGAAGAGGTTATCATTCATTTCTCAGATTAGGACACACATACACAATGAAGAACAGTTTCGCTTTAAAAATCAATATGATCACTGGCATGAAAGCTACTTGTCAGTGATGGATAGATTTGAAAGTATGCATCTGCTATTCAACTGTCTGTCAGATATAGTCGGTGTAATGAGATGTGATAACATAGATCAACAGGGATAGTGAACTGAGCTAGTCAAGCCAGTTTTCTTCAGCAGCCAATTGTGAGAGCATCTTAAAGGAGACAGCACTGGGGAATGATATTTTCACACCCCCATATAAAACCATAATGGAGCATGAGCCATAGACAGAATGGGCAGTCCCTTCGCGATGCCTCCCCTCTCAGGCCCTGCCCAGACTTGCAGGTCTAATCTAACATCTCACCACTGTTCCCAGCAGGCCTCACAAGGGTAGCACTGCCAGGGCAAGGAGGGTTGGACTGTTAGAGGAGGGGTGTCCCATGTTGTACATGCACTGGCTTTAAAGAAGACAACAAAAGGAGAGAATGAATGGTTTAGGGGTGGGAGTGGGGGCAACCAGAACTTGTGTGCAACTGCTGTTAGGGAGGGAAGTCTCCTCAGAGACGCTGAGTCGCTGACCATAAAGGTGTGAGTCTGCGCTGCGGCCAGCCTGTCGCCTCATCTCCATGGAAACAGTGACGTGGCACCCCAATGGGCTTGTCTCTGCTGTGGCCTGGAGCAGCAAGATCACTTGGGGATGTAGATTGGCCATCACCTGGGCTTCGTGGGGTCAGGAGGCATTGCTTTGATGACCTTCAACAACTTGCCAGTCTGTCATCACGGCCTGGGGAATAACATGAAAAAAAAATCAGCTAGGGATTTGTGTAGAGACATTGTTCACTGGGCCATTGTATCTTTGGAGGAGGCTCTTTGTTCCAGTGGGAATCAAAACTAGTGAAGGCTGTATTTTCACAACATTTCCTTTCCCTGTATTACATTTTTATGTCAAAAAGTATGAGCGATTTTGTTCTGTTTTATTTGTTTTTTAACTGTCATTGAAATTAAATATTATACAGATTCTATTAGGATGACCGTCTGGACATGCCTCAGCCCAACACTTTAGTCTGCAACATTTTTATTGTGTAAAAACTGCTCCATATCAGCATCAAAATTCTAGGTCAGTCTCAAAATGTGCAAAATAAATTGATGTTTCTTGACGGAAACAGGGTTTCAACTGGTGATTATTTTCATTATTGATTTGAGTGCATATTGTCTTATTGATTAATCGGTTAAACTCTATAAAAAGTGAAAGAAAAGTGAAAAATGCCAATCACCATTTTCTAGGACTTAACTGATATTGTTAATTGATTGATTGTTGACTTGTTTTCTTTGATCAGAAAATCCAGTAATATGCTAATTAAAATTAAATTGAGTAAAAAGGCACATTCTCCACATCCACAATTGAAAAGCTGGATTTTGGTAATTTTAGGCATTATTTTGTTAAAAATTACTTATATGATAACCCATTTATCAGAATCGTTGCTGATAATTTCATAATGCTATCCACATTATGTATAGAGCAATTTAAATAAAAATGTTTGTCTTTAAAATGAGCATTGCTGTACATGTCTTTTCTAACTTTTGCAACTCTGTTCAAGAAAAATATTTTGGAGCCTTTTTTTTGGGTCTAACAGAATAAAACATCACAAAAACTGAATGCATAATAAAGAAACTTGCTATCTTCTTCTTTATCGAGGATGTGCACACCACAGTAGTAAAAAAAATTCAACATGATTAGATACATAATCAGGAACATCAGAGTAATTTCAGTGTAGTGTTATAGACTATTGTTGGTATCACTGTGATAAATTATTGCCAAATGGGATCTCAAATCTTCTTCATTTGAGTGTAAAGCAGCGCCATCCAAACCATTCCCTGGAGACACTTGTGTTGTATTATCTGACAAACCAGTACAGGAGATTCTGTGGAAAAATCTGTGCTTTCTTCCTTTCAGCCAAAAAGAAAGAGGGTTTTGAATGGAGTGGTGATTCTTTATGCAGAGCTGAGACGCGACACCTACCAGACGGTGAGAGATGGCAAGCCCTAATAATACAGAGCTGTACAATGGTTCTGACAGGCGAGCAATAAAGCAATCAGGGTCCCAGGCATTCCAAATCTCTTTACCGCCCACCCTCTAACAGACTGAGAGATGGGCGGATGACCTGTGAGCTGTCAATCATGGGGGATACCTGCTGGAGCCTGATCAGGGAGAACTGAGGGCACCAGTCCATCAGATCTGTTTTCACACTCCAGACACTAACATTGCAAGCATAACCACAGACACAAAAAAGCTGCACCGCCTCGCTCTTAATTAGGAGATGTGTGTGCGTGCGTGTGTTGTTTGGGGGTGGACTTGTTTGGTTTAAATGGGTATGGGAGTGTCTTAGATATAGGGGGAGAGTAAGTGGAATCCCAGTGAGACAGAAAATAACCTTTTCCCTTGATTTAGGAATCAGGCATTGATCTGTCATGCTGTTTTGTACAAGTAAGAGCTCTCTCAGCATTGCTTCTCAGTGTGTATATGCAGTGTGTGTATGTGTGTGTGATGGGGGTGGGGGTGGGGGGTGAGGCTTGTTCATTAGCTGTCTGTAGCCCATTCCAGCAAATAGATCACCATAATTCTGTGGTTAGTTAATGGCTTTCTGGTGTTTCCTCTAGAGTCTTCCTGTCTGAGGGCTGACTGCTGAAACTCCTCCACTGTTTTTTTCTCTTTTTTCCAAGTGGGGAGTCTTGTGTTCTGCTGCCTAACTCAGAAAATTGGCTTCAGCCAGTGGCCAAGTCTGCAAGCAGTCTGGCCGCATGGATTCACATTAGAGAAGTAAAAGCAACATCACAAAAAACATGCTGATCTGACATTCTGTCTCACTGACTGGAATCATATTGGTTCTCCACATTTAAAACCTGTTTGTAACAGGACATTTTCTCACAATAAGGAGTCATACTTCTTTGTGTTCTTTCTTCCTGGAGGATTTTACACAATTTGAATTTGAAATTTAACATGTGAAGATCAACACAAAATACATCAAAGTTAATTATTATATAAATTTTCTCCTTATATATAATTTTTGTACTTTCTCTTCCCTTGGATGTCACTAAATGCAATACAGTTTTCAAATGCAGTATAAAAAACACAAATTCCATCAGACATTATTATAAAATGGTCTATAAATGCTTGTCAAAGGATTTGGGACAATGTTTAATGATAAAATGCTCGGCTGATGGCAGGATGAACCAGCCATGTTATTCAGTGTCTGGAGAAACCAGAGTCCCAAAGAAAATCTGCGCAAACTTTCAAACTCCACAAATCTCAGCAGCTGGGCTTTCATGAAATGGGCACTAATAAATCTGTATATTCTTTGACAGTTCATAATTAGATTTTGACATTTCTTGTACATTCTGTACCCTTTGGACACTTCATGAGCTTTTGTTTAGCAGCATCAATTTAAAATTCTATGTCAAATTCTATATTTCAAATTATAGCTTGTCTTTGTGTTTTTGATGTTTTCCAAGCAAACTTAAATCACATCAGATTGATTTGATGTGTAAGTAACCTACGGAGAGTCATAAACTAATTTGATGGTTCCCTTCATTATTAGTTTGTTTTAGTTAATAGCTTGTTGTGCCTGCTCGTATGGACTGATAACACATTATTGATACCAGTGTTTTCAACGATTTTGCTCACAGGTCCAATTCTTTATCGATTCTCTTATTGATTCTTAGTCAGTTTTCTGTTTGAAAAAAGTAAGCCTACACATGTTCAATTCAATTCAATTCAATTTTATTTATATAGCGCCAAATCACAACAACAGTCGCCACAAAGCAATGTTTTCAGTGTCAGAGTGACTGTTTTATTATCTGAAGTCTGAACATTGTGTAGAAACAGAATAAAGGCGTGCAGTTTATTCAGATTTGCAAAAGCTCCACTGCTATGAATTTGATGTAATTGTTTTGCAATGCACAACTGTTAGAAGAAGCATTTATTAAGGAATTTATACAATTTGGTACCACTTTTTAGCTAGAACTGGATCTTGATTCCCATCTGTTCCCATCCCTACCTCTGTGCTGGTGACTGCTGTGGCCAGAGGCATTTTGTTTATGGGCTGTCTGTCTGTCCCATTCTTATGATCGCACTGTCTCAGGAGTGCTTTGAGAGAATCTTTTTAAATTTGATCTAAGTGTCCACTTGGGCTCAAGGATGAACTGATTAGAATTTGATCATAAATTGTCCAATAGAACAAAATGAGTGATGAATGAAAGTGATGACATGTTATATCCAAAAGGTTAAAGGTCACCCCAAAAGGAGAGATCTCAGAAGCAGAGTTTGTAACATCTTTCACATTTGATTGGATGCTGAATTGGTGACAATAATCTTCAGTACCCAACTTGAAGCTGTAGTGATCGTACAGATCTTGAACATGTGAAGGATTTTAGAATTATTTGTTTCTGCTGTCTACTACTTGTGGCTGCAACTTTGTGTTCAGCTTTGTTGGCCAATAATGCAAACACATACAAGAGATGGCTCTTTTTTGTTTCACTCAACAAACTGACACATCAGGTATATACAGATACCCATGTAAAGATATACCGTATAGCAGTAAACTGCTATATATCTACAAAAGACAGTTAAGGAAGCATACAACCCTAAACCGATAACTGT
Source organism: Paratilapia polleni (assembly GCA_015106735.1). Taxonomy (NCBI): domain Eukaryota; kingdom Metazoa; phylum Chordata; class Actinopteri; order Cichliformes; family Cichlidae; genus Paratilapia; species Paratilapia polleni. The sequence continues at coordinate 16,738 of VUQI01010146.1, forward strand.
TGTGTCCTCTGCACATACTTAATGGTTGGCTCTTAAGACTCTCCTTTACTTCTCCATATGAACCATACATATAGCTGCTGTGTACTACCTACCCAAAGTAAAATATCATAAATCAAAGTAAATTTTTAATTTTCTACTTTAAAGTTAATTGGCTCTGGAGGTCTAGAATGTAGGAGACTAAAATAGTACATTGCATGGAGTAAATGTTATGCTATAGATTGCCAAAATAAGTACTGTAGTGCCAGTCTCGCTCTGATTCAGCAAAATCAGTAATCACTACTGACTGAATTCCACACTGAAAGTGGTGGTTCACTGCACTTTCTGTCTGACCACATCCAGCATCACTACAGCTGGCTGTGACAGCTGTGATGTCACTGACATACCCTACATTACACTTTCACACAAAATCCACTGAAGTCAGAAGCGCCAAATTGGTATAAGTAAGGGGTTGTTGGTTAAGTTCATCAGTCGTTCTGCTGTTGAGACCCAAGATGGCTCTCGTAGCAATTCTAGTCTCAGTTTTTGTTTGTTGACAGATTGTCTTTTGATTTGTTTTTGTCTTTATCTAACTCTAGGCAGGCAACTGCTTTGAGATACAAAGCTGGTTTCCCGTTGATGAATGCAATAGCAGTATCTCTCGTTTTCCATTGAACACAGCTGAGTGTGTTTTCACTTATTCAGCACTATTTACACATAGAAGGATTAAAACTTTTTAAAATATATTTAATGTTGAATACAAATGAAAAAACAAAACTAATTTACAGATTATAAAAAGAATAACAATCTCAAGTAGGCTGATTATAAACTAAAGTGTGTGGTCTATGAAGACAGCTTGATATGACATGGAGTTGGAGGTAAATATTGAAATCCAGAGTAGCTTCAAATTGGTGTCCAACAGGCAGAATCTCTTGTTTGTGCCTATGTACTAATTGCAACTCTGAGCTGTCTGCTTTAAACTAATTTCAGATAACAGTTAATTTTTCTTTAGACATTACATGTTGAAGTTTAAAGGGAGCAAATATGCAACATTACTTCATTGCTATCATGTGACTGATACTTGACATTGTTCACTGGGCCATTGTATCTTTAGAGGAAAAAGGTCCAGAGGTGCCTGAGAAGATTATCTTGAATGGGAGATTGGCCAAATTTAAATCAGATAAAATTATAGATTTTTGTAGGCCCATTTCCAGAAACCTTTTGATCACGCCTCATACGCTTCTGTGTGTTTGTGCTTATATTTTACACTGTTTTATACATAAGGTTGCTATGTTAGCTTGGAGTTGTCTTAATGCCTCTTGGTTTGTTGTCTTTTGTCTTTGGCTACAGATTATGATTGAAAATGGTCTCTAAATCTTAAACTGAAGTTGTCAACTGCCAGTGGCTACGTTTACATGGAACCTAACCACTTGAAAAAGAAAAATTGCGTTTAGCAGGTTAGGGACGTCACAAATAATGGACATCACAATGTTAGTTGTCAACTTTTTTGTTAACCCAGAGTTTCTGCTTCATGCTTTGTGCGTACTCACATAGAACATTTTTTGGTATCAACAGCTGAATGCATGCAAATTCCTGTGATGACTCGATGCAGACAGTTTGTGCTACTATAACTTTACTGCACGACTTCCTTTCAGTGGTAACCAGTAGGTTATGTTATACATGTAACCTTTAGCAGAGGGCCTAGACTGCTTTTGGAGCATGTCATTGGAAAAAGAGTGAGTGGAAAACATGGTGCTTCCTGACAATTTTTAATAGATATTCTGAAAATGACCTGCTCTGGGTATGTGTTCATTATAAATTACTAGCCAGGTTAAAAGAGAGCAACACTAAAAACTCTGTTAGGCTCTACTTACCTCCTTAACTCATTAATCTTGCTTACACCCCTTTAGGTCCTCTGCAGTGATCTTGTTTTTAATACAAACTCTTAAAGAATTAAGAGTAACACAAAAACGACAGCTACTGCACTGAAAAGATGATACATATCCATCTTCTGGGAACTGATTAAACATGTGCTGAAGAGATGAAATAAGCGATGAGGAAGACGTGTTCATCACTTTTGCGCATGTCACATTGTTGCTATGAAATGCATTGGTGCATATAAATACCAGATCATATTAAAATTACATCCTATGTAAACAGTTGACCTAAAATCTTCAGTCTGAATGGTATCTCAGCCATATTTGACAGTGGATGATTAGTTGTGCAGAAGTCTCGTACTTAAACTGTCCCAAAGGCTTGCTTTGTAGGTCTCCTTCACCTCCATGCATCTGGGAAACTAGATGACTTCTAAAGTCTGACATCCAAATTTACCATGCAAAGAAAGGCTTGTCTTTTTCCTTCCAATTCTCTGATGTCACCCTGTACTGAGAACCTGCATGTGATCTTCTGCAGCTGGCAGACCAGCTCATATGCATTTTATATGCTAGTGAAAAGCAGGCTTTACTGGACCATTTACCATCTGACATCACACTGAAGTCTGGTTGAGGAACATCTGTCCATTGATAGCAATATTTAAAAGCACACCAAGTTTTAAGTCATGCTATATGACTAAACTTATATGTATGTATTTAATGGTTTTACCTGATCTTCAGACTTTCGTTTGGTTTTCTGGGTATTTTCATAAACACAGTAATTATTACTTTGTTGCTAAGTGATTCTGCATATTCCTCTATGGTTTCACAAACTTTCTTTGTTAAATATCCACAGGTTAGAATGCACTGGAATGTTTCCAATATGTAGGGTGTTTGACAATCAACAATAACTTTTTAATGATTTGTACTTTTACCAAAGCCAACAACTCTGATTAAAGGATGTAGTCAGAAATTAGGAGTTCCTATGTGTCAAATGTGAGCCAGAATGGCCACAATGGAGTCAAGCCTCCCTTCTGAGAAAAGAACTGAACTGAGCTCATGAACTGATACTGGCTGCCCTCTTGATATAGGCTGTTCTGATCATTTTCCCATTTCTCAACTTCAGCATGCACACACAGCAAACCCAACAAACTTGAATGCCTGTCCCAAGAACATCTTCCCTTTATTGGCAGCTGATACATGAACAAGAAGTTGTCTTGGCTGAAAAAAAAGGAACTGCTGAAGCGTTGCTGGACCTCCAGACCTTTTTGACCAATGGTGTGTCATCCCTCACTTTGTCATGTTTAAGTAAAACCAATGCCCATTTAAAGCAGCATCCATCAGTGTTAGTTGAGAACAATGACAGATTGCCTTTCTGCTACAATCAAAGCATCTGGATCCTTTCTCTACTCCCCCTCTTTTGTTTATGGTAAACAGCCTGAATAACAGCTGGGCAATGGGATTTTACAAGTTAATCAATTGTTTGTTTGGAGCCACAGCGATGCCCCATATCCAACCATCTGCGAGTTAATGTTCATTTACCATGCTAATTTTTCCACAGGCAACCACATATCTATTGATTACTTCTTAAAAGATTTGTCTACACTTAGCATTATGAAATACTTAATTTAGAAAATCGCACTTCTTAAGTGGCTACATTGTAAATGTGAGTATGTTTAATCTTGTTTCTAAGATATAGAATTTTAAGCCATCGGCATTACTGAAAACACAGGAAAAAGAATACATCTGGTGCTGATAAACTTGTACAAATGGTCCAAAACACGAACAGAAGTACAAAAGCATCCCATCCACAGTTTAAACTGCAGTGGGATGTCCTGAGGGTCATGTTAAGTTTCACTCACTGGTGGTGCATGCAGGTATGCACTGTTTATCCTGGACACTGTGAATCCTGTTAAAGTGAAGCTGTCTTTGTCTCTCCTCCCAGGTATTTATGCCTTTGGCAGGGTCTTGGTCTTTTGTTTCGCCTTGCTCCTCTTCAGCTCCACAAGGCGGCCCATGTGAACACAGCCCCCCTCAAAGGTCAGTCATGAGTATCCGCTAACATGCAGTCAGCAGTTCACATGATTGGTCCTGTACAATGTAGGCACATGAATAAATAAAAAAAAACAAAAACAAAACAGCAACAAAAAAAAAAACACGTAATAATTGCATTCAATATCATTTTATATTTGTTTTATATTTTTAAATGAATGTTGTATTTTTCAACATTATCTTTAAATACAAAAAATAAAATACACAAACACCATGAACATGAACAACGAAGAAAAATAAGCACCCAGTTCCTTCCATCTGCAACCATCACTAAGAAATAGGGAGTGTTGTTTGAGATAGCAGACAATAATGAAACACAGTCATACAGTAGAACATTTAGAAAACTCATACATAAACAACTGAAAAGCAAAAACATTTAACAGTATTATTTTATGAAATCTACTTTATTTGGCCATGCTGTCTTGGCAGCCTTGAGCCAATGTTCGGATAGGGCACCATTTACAACTGTGCTGTGAGCACTTATATTCACCTTTCCTGTTTCCCGGCTGCAGCACAGAATCCACACGCTACTTTATTTATAATCCACCCAACCTCAATGTGTAACTCTTGCCCCATACTCTTGCTCGCATCACACAGTGAGGTCACTTCCCTCTGCACCTCCAACACTGCTCTTGCATTCCAACATGGCTCTAGGACAGCAGCCCAGCAAAGCTCTATACTCCTCAAATCACAAAGAGGCCCAGATCAGAGCAGTGCTGGATGTGAGCCAGAATCCAGGCCCTCACAGCCCAGGCAGCTGGGGGCAGCCTATAATAAGTGGGAGACAATGAGAACTAGCACACCTCCCACGCTTTGCATGTGGATGTCGACTCAGAATTGAAATTAAATGGTTTCATAGGTTTTCCATAGGCCACCCTAATTACAAAAAGATACAAAAACCACTAGTGGGTTTAGCAGATATATATTTCAAGAGTATTACTAAACAGTGTAATTTAAGAAAATATGTAATATTCAGTTCACAATACTGAGTTTTGAAAGTGCAAAGTTAAGGATAATGACTAATACAATACATATGAAGGCAATAAAAAAGTAGTGTAGTCTTTTTTATTATTATTATTTCTTTTTTTTTAACTTTGATTTAGTATCAATGCTTATTAATTCCTAGGGCATTTATTATATATATTTTACCAACACTTTTTAAAATCCCTATTCAAACACACTAGACTTGGCTTACTGTAAAACCTGGGCAGCTGAATATTTTTTGTTCTCCAACATGTATGTGTGTATTTTTTTCCACATGGGAAACTAGACATATTAAAGGTATTCTGTTTTAATGAATAATAATGAACAGTTCACTGTGATGTAGATGGTGGTGGTGCTTTAATGGTCCCTTGTAGCCTCTTAAGCCTTTGGTGATAAATCTTACGCAGGCTCACTCGTATAACTAAAACCCAAACCTCATTCAACTTCACATCCATCAGTGTTTGGCTCAAAGCGATGACAAAGCACTTTCAATTACACCAGTAACTGACTCTGGAAACAGTTCATAGCAGGGTCCAGCCTTGAAGACTAGGGGGAAAACACAAGGGGGAGGGCAGAATGGCTGGTAGGGCATCCGTTTGACTCGCTCCCAAATAATAAAAAGGGTTGTGTGACTTGGGGACACAAGGGATGCCGCCAGCATTGGGAACCCAAGGACAATTCACCTATTTTGTGTGCTGTCACCCCTGTAGTCTGATTTATGGTTGGGACATCCTTCCTATGACCCATTCTTCCATCAGCTTGGTGCTATAAGGATACTCTGGTGATTAAAGGCTGAAGTATCAAAGCGTCCTCAGTCAGGGCCCTTGTCTAGTACCAGAGGGGCTTTGCGCTGCTGAATGGGGAGTGTGGCGGTTGGGAGGGAGAGCATTGCAGCAGCAGAGGAGTGCCATTCTTAACCCAGAGCACCAGAGGATAGAAGAGCCTTTTGAGAATCCATCAACTGTAAATGCTTCATTCCATAATGTTGGTGTTTTCTTTTCCATTTTTCCATCCCAGTTTGTAATTATATTATGTCGAGTGTGTGCTCTCTAAAAGTTAACATGGCACTGTTTAATTGGAGTGATTTTACTCATAATTGCATGATCCTCTCTACCACTTTTGGCTTCCACTTTGTTTGAATAAGCAGGCTAATTTCAGAATCCATCCTCAAAATTAATCAGTATAGCATACTTAATATTGAAGTTCACAAATGAAATAATTGAGAAAATGTAAATCCGCTTGGAATAATGGGAGCCTTAATCATCAACAAAAACAGTATCCCAAACAATGACAGTACCAGTCTGGGATAAGGCATCAGCAGATAAGTGATGATAATTTCTCTCTTTCTCTCTTTAAAATGCCTTTATTACATAAATAAAAACAGAGTCTGATCCTCCAGAGTGCCTGATCTTTTTAAAGCACCTCTGACTCCAACCCCCCTGATGAAAGGCCCACACTAACATCAGGAGTCCAGAGCCTTTACTCTCTAACTTCAGGCAATTATGACACAGAGGAGATCTTTGCCTTCTGCACTCCAAAAGAAGAAGAAAAAAGGCATCCCTTTTTTCTAAGCTTAGTTGTAAAAATAAGCTTGCTCTCCTCAATTGCAGTCACCCCATGCCCTTTGCAATAGCAGCAAGGATGTATCGGAACAAGCCATGGGGCAAAACAAATCACTTGTGATTTACAGAATTATAAAGATTTTAATAGCTGCAATGTTTCTCTCTCAGATTGGTCTTTATTTCCAGGAGTCAAAGTTTCCTGGGTGCCGCAGGCTTTTGAAAAGCAGTAATTGGCCAACAGAGAGACTTAGGATCTCCCTGAGTGATTGAGGGTATTTGTTGCTATGAACTTGAGGGTATCACTCTAAAGATCACAGGTTCAGGTTCTTAGAGACTGCAACTTGTCAAGCACAATTCATTTTGCAGCTGTGGAAGTCAGGCTACTTTTTTACGCGGTTTTGTTTAAAGTTTTAAC
>VUQI01010146.1:23884-53461 GCA_015106735.1 Paratilapia polleni
ATTACACTGACAATGAAACAGCCCACTACTTTTTACCGTAATTATACACTACATACAGTTGAATTTAAAAGTCATGCAGTGAAGGCAACTACACAAGTAAACTAAAGATATCCCTTAAAATACATAGAAAAATCACCCAAATTGCTAACAAGGCAGAAAGGAGAAATTTAACCATAAAGAATTTAGCAATTTAGAAAATATCTGAAAATGTAAAATGTTTTTTTTCATTTTTTTTATATATATATATATATATATATATATATATATATATATAATATATATATTATATATATATTTTTGTACATACTTTTTGTACCAGTTATATTAATTCATGGGAGAAATATATTTGTTACGCTTCTTAGATAAAGTGATAAATTATATCTCACACATCTGCAGAACAACCCCTTAATGTTGTTCTGTTAGGAAAACAAGTCTGGCAGTAGCTTAGCTATATTAAGGAAATCCACCAGGGAGGCATAATCGAGTTTGACTCTCTACCGGTGGTCTCCTTGTTAGTGTTGCGAGTGTCAGAACTGACAGTGCAGGTAGCTCAAATGCCACTTAAGGTTTTAGCTTCAGTGGCTTTTGGAAAGAAATGACCGTGACCTGTGTAGCTTGAGCCCACATCCCACACCCTTTCTGCCTGACAGCCGCTCAATGGCAAGTGTCTGCCAGCATGCCGAGGGGAACGCTGCCAAGCAGCCGGAGATAGAGATGATTACCACATCCCTCTCTCCCTCTCAGCCTGCTCACTGAAAACTGATACCTACTAACAAACTGCTGTCAACATGTTAGCGAGGCAGAGAGAGTGAGAGCACTAGTATGTGCAGATAGAGAAAAAAGGGAGAAAAAGAGATGTGTGGGAGAGTCAATGGAGGAGTCCAAACAAGTTAGGATTAATGACATTGAAGCAACTTTTTTTTTTTTTCACTGTTTCAGGCTAACACTATTGTGACAGACTTGAAGAATGCAATCAACACCATAAAGAAAAGCCTGGTTAGGCAGGCATTTACCTACAGGGTGATGATCAAATGATGAATGTCAGACAATGTAGTCATAAGGTCACCATTTTTTTAGGCTACTGTAGCTCATCATACAAATGCAGTGATGAATCCAAAGTTAGGAGAAATTATTTTTGTTAGAACTTTTCCTTTTTTACTTTACCAATTATAATTTAAACACAATGAATACTACATTGTCAAGAATTTCTGTGGTGTTGTGCAGATATGCAAAACGCTTTAGACCTTTAGTCCCGTCACTTAAAACTTCAGCTTTCCTGCTGAGTGGAGAATAAATGCAGTTCTTCCAAAGAAGAGTTGTAAATGTCATTGTTTCTGAATAAATCCCCCACTGTGCCACTTTGGAGTCTCACATTTAAGTGAAATAAAGGAAAAATCACAGCTGACATATATTTTTCTAATTGTTGCAGAAGGGTTGGGGGGGCAGAAGCAGCATGGAGTATATTGAATCATTGGTAATTATAATATTGCTTTGCTAATTACAAAAGATTCTGATTGTCTGATTTTCAGCAGAAGGCCTATTTTAGCCACTGTCTTAATACACATTTGTGTTTGAAGATTGGAAATGACAATTATGATAATGTGCATCCCAGCATGAAATATCTTTGTCAAAGACAGGAAAACAGGACATGTTAAGTCCACATAATGCATACGTAGATTCTGTGAAAAATGCTAATTAAAGACATTTCAACAATCAATTCTTATTTTTTTATTATAATGAAAAAATTATGGTATTTCATTCTAGGATTATTTTCAGGACACTGCAGATTTGTTTGAGAGAAGTGTGACAGGTTGCATAAAAAACAAAAAGCAGTTTTTGATACGTCATCCACATCCAAAGCGTTTCAAGTTTTCTGCTCTTAAAAAAGTGTAGATTGCATTAGAAAGACATGCTTTGTTTTCAAAGCATCATGCAGTTCAGCTTTATTCTGCAATTTGGCCCTACGGAAGTGTCTGATATACTTATTTGTTTAATTCAGTTATTGAATGAAAAAACAAAAAACAAAATCAGGGACAAGGAAAAAAAAAAACTGTCTACATTAATTCTCTCTTGAACTTTGTTGAGCAACAAGATAAGTATTTCTCTACAAATCAATTTTCGAGAAGAGACGATGGAAACAAACCTAAGTGCTAGTTTGAACCAACCCCATAAGGCTTCCAGGGAAACCACCAAGCCTAAGAAGCACTTTATTAGCCAGCGGGGGGTGGGATAGAGGGGGGGTCAGGAGGACCAGCCCTATCATTGATTGAGGTTGGAGGATGCATCCACAGCTGCACTTTCTCTAAATTTCTAAGAGTAAATATGCACCTTTTGAAGTGGGGGGTGCCTAGGAGCACTCCTCTGCACAGATTGTCTGGGTTTCTGTGGGGAGCTGTAGTTACGGGAAAGATCAATGGACAGGGCATTAGGGGGAAGAGTACACTACACTGTCCAGCCCTCCAGCCTGCAGAACAACTCAGCAGCGCCTACATGGCCAGAACTATTGAGCTCAAGGCAGTTTAATTCTCCATACTGTTTTGTGAGTCTGAACATTTTCAACCAGTTGTTAAATATATTGGAGAAAACTATGAACTTGACATACAGCTAACATTTGGTTCATACTATTTTGCTTCCACTTTTTTGTCACAGCAACTTCTTTTGTGTTCATGATCTTAAGAAAAGTCTTTTGAGTGTAGAGAATGAAATGGCCCTTGGCTGAGCACTTTCACAGTGACTGCATGTTCATACTTGTGAGGTCATTTGGGTCCTTGCTATATGCATAGATGCAATTTTTTTTTTTTTTTACATTCGTTTCACGACTCTCTTAATTTTTTGTTTACATAAGTAAAGGTACTCCCCTTCAATTCTACAACTTACAAAAACAAAAATCGTGCAATATTTTTGAATAGTGTTGTGTGTGTATAATTACTAACTGGAAAATGCCTTGGCCCACTTTGTGAAAGCATGGAAAAACCCATATCCTGCTCATTGTGTGGTTGAATATGTGTACTTGTGGCAGGCTTTAAGTGCATTAGACTTGTGCTGAACACACAGCTTCCATATTGTGGTTTGTGAAGACTTTGGAAAAGCCTTTTGGGTAGCCACACTTCCAGATGAGGCTAATCTGTTTGTGGTTGGTACAGAGTGATAAGTGAGCAAAGTTTGTTTTTAAGCCTTTTTCTCTCTCACTTATGTCTCAGAATAAGCCTCAAACTCAAAATTAAAATATTAAGACAGAACTAAATAAACATTAAAATTTTCATTCATTGCAGTTAAACAGAATTTTGTAATGAGTCTGAATTATTTTTTGGTGCTCTTCCCTAGGTGAGGATGAGAGGACAAAAATGTAATATCCTCAGAGTGTCTAAAGAGTAGCACATGTGCGCTCCCAGGTGTCGTCAAGGTTTGGCTCCACCAGGCTCGGAGATGTAGTCAGAAAGAGTTAGCATTTACAACCCCTGTCACAGTCCACAAAACACTGTGTCAGTCAAGCACAGCCTGTGTGGCAGCTCTGGCATTAATGGAGACATTGACATCTTCCGACAGAGTGTTTATCTAATACTAATGCTAAGCAACCAGAGCCAGTCGCCCCCACACGGAGCCATCCAACCCTGCTGCAGTTCTCGGCGTCTGGCAATCACACTAGTTTTCCCATTCATCCCTCAAGACTCTTTGAATTCATAACAATGATGTTGCCGCTCCTCTGTGTCATGTTTTTTTATCATTCAGCCAGATATCTTACCATCACCCACCAGACACCCCGACTGCATCACAGGTGCTTAAAACAAATATCTGATATTACGGAAAACATTACCTGTGAATACTAGCTTGAATCTGCAGCTCAGGGCCTCCAACTAAAGTTGTTTACATATTTCTGCTCCAGTGTTATTCTCGACCATTTTTCTCTTCACCAACCCCCTCACAAACACAGACTCTCACAAAGGAAGATTCAAACTTGTGTTAGCAATGAACGCAGAATCTGCAAATTGTATCAACACTTCATGAAAACATATTTAAGGAATATATTTTTATTTGGAATTCATTCATATACTTCTTTATATACTACAATGCAAACTGCACATTGTAAATTATGTTAAAAATAAAGTAAACTAAAGTTTTCAAGAAAATGTGAGATGAAATAGTACATAACAGCAAGCAGTAGGTGTTTTGAGACACACATACTGTGCAGTATACAGTGCACAAAAGGCCACACAAATTCCTATATGTTACTATATGTATCAGAGACTGATGATGGGTTCATGAAGTGTATGGAGCTATCTTTAGAGGATTGATTTCCCATACTGCCACGCAGTTGGCTGCATTTATATTCCATGCCTGTGGCTCTGTGACCCCTGGTTCTCCTTTGATGTGGCAGGCAGAAGCACAAACCAGGATGAGGCAGAGAGAAAGAAGGCTGAGGGATAGCAATAGGTGAAGCAGTGCACAATGGGAGGGGGGGTAGAGATTTTTCTTGAGGTGCAGGTTTCTAGGAGGGTTGAGAGGAAGGGAAGAGGGAGTGTAAAAAGACTGGTGTGAGTTTGCAGAGAGTCGTGCGAACCAATGAAGCCATCATCTGACAGATCTCTGAGAGTTTGCACCAAGGGCAGGTTGCTAGTGGGTGGGCAGAAAGGAAGCTAGGCTGAGGGAAAGGGATCGGGTGCAGGTGGGGGGTTGGGAGAGGGCATGACAGTGGCGCGAGCTGATAGAGACGTCAGCGCTGCTTCAGTAATCTCACGACGGCTGGCCGCAGCAAGGGGCCATCGAGGGGCCCACGGGAGCAGAGTCATGATAGAGTAGACCACCCCGACAACACTAGCAGGGGGCCCGGCGGTATGGACAAATCAAAGCAGGAAGAAGTAATTTTTGAGAAATTACAGAAATCTCCATGGAAATTAGCATGAAACACTTTCTAATCTCTTGCTTTTCACCATGGACGATAGGGGTCAGTGCCTCAAGTTCTCCAGCCCTTGCTTTCTCTTTCTCTCTCGCCCCATCCCTAATTTCATTATTCCCTCTTGATTTTTTTCTCTCTCCCTCCTGCTTTTTATGTATACTCATTTTACAGCCTGACACTCAGAAATAGCCCCTCCCTCCGCTCATATTCTTCAACCATTCATTTGCTTGAACCCTTTTCATTGACCACAATTAAACGTTTAGATTTCAAAAGCAAATCAAGGGAGAGCCAAGCCATGCCCTCAGAGTGACACAGGATCAAGCTGTTGGGCGCTTTGGAGTCTCAGATGGGGTGAATCCCCCAAGATGTGTCCTCTGCACCCTGCCTTTCGTTCTTGTGGTGTCTGTCAGAGCTCATAACACTGTTCAAATGAATGGGCGGAGTGAGGCACCCCTAGTTGTGACCATGTGGTTATTGGTAATCAACAGCATTTACAGCAATACAATGAGTCCCTAAGCCATAATTCTTCTCATCACAATTGCTCTCGATTTCAATAATACAAGACAAAACGCACATTAAGAAAATGGTTGTGGAACTGTATTGTAGATGTGCATACCAGATTTTTAAATTGTTCTGCTGTTTGTTTGGATCTTTTCATACTTTTGTTGGCATTAAATTAGTTTTGGTTTGATTTGCATTGAGCCCTTACATTACAAATTTGTGAGTGTTTTCATGAGAGCATAGTAACACCCTATATTCATGTTTGAATACATGGAAAAAGGCTGCAGTGTAATTGAGTTTGGACCATATATTTATTATTATATTTGTGTTATTTAGGAACATGTATTATTATGCCTATATCTAATGCCTATATCAAAATACGTTGTCTTTTGTGGCTGTGGTCATATCATCAAACAGTGTACTAAACACTGTACTCATGCTTTACTCAACCACTTACACAGAGACCGAGAGTTTGTTATTGTGCTACGTGAATTGTTCTTCCTCACATGTTCATTTCAAGGACAGAACATAACATTTATTTAGGGAAAGAAAATGGGAAACAAATATTCAGAGTGCTAGATAGTAAATCAACACATCTGTGTCATTTGAAAGGTGAAAGAGTTATGTTTTTAGATTAATTGTTGGGTGATAGATTTTAAAGGTTTTAGCATTCAGCTGTCTCACTATTGACAAAGAGAATTAGTTTCCAGAAAATCCAAACGAGGCATATCTAAAAGAGAGAAAATAAGTCTCTTGAAGCCCAGTACAGAGAAGAAACAATAAAAAAAAGTGCTATCTTCCTTTCCTGTTGTATGACAGTATAGAAACAATTATACAAATAATTGTATTCAGTCACTGTATTGACTGTTTATTTAAAGTTAACTAAGCTGTTTTATAAATTTTATCAAGGATTTGTAGTTCTTATACATTTTCTTTTTCTTTTGGTACATGGTCATGTTTAGTAATTCTGTCTTGTCACTGTCATCCTGACATGTTAGTGAATGATTTTCCTAATCTCACAATCTGAAATTACTTCCACACATCTCCACTTTATTAAATAAAGATGCACGCAAATTGACAAATAAGTACAATAGACAAGACAGAAATAATGAGCATTAGGGCTGAAAGTAAAATAATGGCATTTTATTTGCATTACATTGTATGCTGATTCATGGGGATTAGCTACAGTGTAACTTTGGTGAAGACTTAATTAGAGTGCTTGCTGAGTTGGACATTGCAGTGACAAGCGGTAGAGATGTGTGTAAGATATAGAAACCTTTCTAACCTCTAGTTAAACCTTCGCTACTGCTCTAACAGTTTGCCCTCTAATTAAGCTCCAAGTTGGACTGTCTAGTTATTTCTTTAGAACTATTCACAATTTTGCTAATTGCAATTGTAGAAAATGACAGTATTCTCCAAAATCATAATGTATGTTATTGTCCAACATATGTCACAAAGTAGCTCCAGAAATGATCGGCTGTGGATAAATGGAAAAAGTTCTGTTTTGTAAATGTTTCTAAAATTAGGTTTAATAACAAAATCAGCTGTAGATAAAATACAAATTAGTTCTGGATTGTATTTATATATAGATTCAGATGTAAGAATGTTTAAATCTTTGAAGTCTTATACATAATAGTATAAACTCTTTTAATAATGAAATGTGGCAGTTGAAATATGCTCTAATTTTCTGTGAAATCACTGCTATTTTTTTTCCTGAGTGTTTCTAAAGAGAAAATGAAGATATGAAGCATTTAACCCAAAAGGTACAAGCATTTGGCAGGGCCTGAGACACCTGCTCTTAGTTGCGGTTCTAGCATTAATAGATAGATGGCACTGCATGCAAGGTAGAGCAAAGGGCCAGAGACTTCTCTCAACCACCTTTCAGGGTCTCATTATCCGTCTGAAAATTAACCTGTCAATTTATCAATCAACGCCATCTTGAGTTTTCTGCCTCCTGTTTGGCGACTAGCATTACAACGACGCTGACACACTGATAACCAGGAGGTATGTGTTTGTTAGTGCAGTGAATGAGTGCATTATCACTTAAATGACTGCTATGAATCACAATTGCTGCCTGGCTGTTGATAAGAGGTAAATACACAAGCAATTTGATTTTAAACTATATATCTGTTTATGTATTCTTTTATGTGTCAAGAAAATAATGTCAGGGCCAGATGGACAGTATGTCTGCTTTGTTGCACACTGTTTTCTCTGAAAGTCTCACACAGCCAATCTAAGGCGATGCTGTATTGTCGAGACTGAATTTTCCAGCTTTCCATCATTGCCACCACATTGAAAAGGGAGATGTTTAGGCTAAATGACAAGCTTAAATTTAATTCAGGAATTGCAGAAAGATGTGAAGTAATAGCAAATTAAATCTAAACAGAATGCCCTACTGTTGATATCCATATAATAACAACAACAGCAACAACGCCACCAATAATAATGATAATAATAATAATAATAATAATAATAATGTTTCTATTACCAAAAAATTTTAAAAGATGGTTAGAATTATGATTATGATTTTATGAAAAGAATTGATTAGTTATCTCCTAGTCATCCCAGCCATTCTGATCTTTAATTTAATATTATGACCATAGCTTTCTTAGATTTTTTTTTTTTTTATATTTTGAAAGTGTAATCCAAATTTTAAGAATTATATATATGTTTATTTTATATTTACCATTTCAAAAAATATTGCAAAACATTATTTACATCGTTGTCATACATCAAAATTGTAATTTAAAAGTGTTTCAAGGGCATTGTACACATAGCCTAATTCTTCTCTATTGACTTTGGAGTTAATGTTACATGAGCTCTTAGAAATATCTAAAAGGAAAGCAGATTCAAATATGTGTTTGCACGCTCAGCATGCTACACAGTTATAATAAGAACTGGGACATGTCTTTATCTCTGAATGGGTTTTAATGTGATAAGCTAAACTAGACCCTCAAAAATCCCTACCAAGTGCAACTGCGGGTGGGGGACCTCAGTTGCTTCGGTTCATTCTTCTTCTTCACTGCTCTCAGGTCATTAGCCGCTACATGACTGGATCGCCCGAAAATGGAAGGATGTGAACAGAACCAGATAGGGGTTGTGAATAGCGGGAGGGACTTTTCTTTTTCCAATTGTTGTTATTTGCAAATGGCCTTATTGTGTAGAGGTGTTGGAGAGGTGGGGGCGCTAGTGAGGAAAAACAGAGGAGAGTATTTTAAAATGCTGACAAAAAGACGAGAGAAAAAAAGAACACAACATCTGGTAATTTGTTTCAGCAAGCTTAGCCTAATGATGTAAGCAGATTACTTTCCAAGAGAGTGGAAAAAGGGGCATAGAGGGTTTTTCTGTTTTCTTTTTTCTTGTGCCCCTTAATGGGTCTGCCCCATTAAAGGCCGAGGCAGAAGCCACTCCGATACCATGCAGTTAGTTCACATTGGTGAGTCTATATATGCTATTCTGTGGCATTTCATAATTCAGCTACTCAAGAAGTGGATTTTGATCAGATCAGAAAATTGCTTGGCACCCAGTAGGGGCTTGGGGTTTGTTTTGAAGCCTTTTTTTTATTGCCTTGAAAGAGGAAACTCCCTGACTATTGGAGGTGGGATGTAAGCCACGCGATGCTGTGGGTGCTCCGGGCCTGATTTGCTCCTTCTCCACAGAGAGCAGAGATCAGTGGTATGCCCAGATTGAAAGGGAGGGCAGGAACCTGGCGTGATGAAGGACACTGGCTCCTAGTCAATGTGTGGAAGAGACTGGAGGATGAAACACACCATTAAGACCAATTTAGAGTGTTGCTCTAAATTTCAGCAGGACTGATCGATCCTGACAGGAGGGCATCGTACTGCCTGCCAGATCACTTAAACCGCTGCCCCTTGTCTCACGTTGCTTAATGTCATGTCATTGGCTATCATTCCCAGTCGAACAGTGAGCTTCTGGATTTTGTTTCAATTACTAGTTGTAGGATTACCTTTTATTTTTACACATCAGTAATCAATGAGGATTTTGATAATGTCATAATGCAATTTCAGCATTGCATTTTGTTCTCTTTTTTTCTCTATTCTTAATCCAAAGTGAATTCCTCTGAGACTAGCTGTCCTGTTGGTTTATTGATTTTTTTCTACCTTGCGCTGTGAGCACTGGACAGATACTTGAGAGCCATGTTAGAGAAGAGAATATACCTTACTTAAGGCTTTAACCGTCAGGCAGGTAGTTTGCATGACAATAACAATAGCTGAAAATGATGCTGTGTATTTATAGAGCACTTTTTAAATGCAACTCAGAATGCTTCACAGAATAACGTAAGACAAAGATCCCAAAATATGACAAATAAAATAAAACAAAATCTAATCTGAAGTTTTATTTGCAAGGGAAGAATAAAACCAGTTAAGATTAATGTTGAAACATAACACAAATTACACAACTTAAAATACAATGAAAGATAAAATGTCAAATTACCAAAGGAAAAAAAACAGAGTATTTATTAATCTTTCAGTTTCAATACCAGTGCCTACTGCAAAACATGTGTTATGGACATGTTTAAAGAAATATTTTCTTCTGTATAGGAGCTCTGTATTGTTATTATTATTGCAGTGCTACTATCTGTCTGTGCTGTGCTGACATTTTATATGCCATCTATTTATTAGTTGGGCTGTTCATTGAGGCAGCTCGGGTTAAGTATCTTGCTCAGTGTCTGACTGCAGATATTGAACCTGTAGCCCTCTTGTCCCAAGTTCAGTTCCCTAACCACAACCAGTTTGCCCCTTTGAAGGATGAGGTCTCAAGAAGAGTGGTGCTATGTATACCACACAGACAGTGATCTATTCTGTGTCTGATATCATGTTGCTCCATGTCACTGACTGATGTTACCTGTATCCCCCCCTCTCTTTGATGATTAGATCCATGACCATGCCTACTGTTCTCTTATAAAATCAGCCTTCTTCTTTTAACCCACAAGATGCCAAATATTTTGTCAGAGGGAAAATGGTGAGTGGGTGAATTTGTGAGGGGAAAAAGAAAAAGTGAAGTTATTTTAAAGAATGTCATTGCTTCATTGTGTGCTGTCTTTCCATCCTTGACAAATGGTCTTCATCTGAGCTGGTGACATGTCCCACTGTATAAATGGGTTATGAGCTAGAATATAAGTTATCTAAGTCACAATGCTTTGAGACATCTGCTAAGCACATTCATATGTAATGAAACATAATGTAATAAAAATAATGGCAGGAGCATGGAAGATTTATTTCCCATTAAAGACATCCTTGCTTTGCTTTATTGCAACCTTCCAACTATGCACTGAAAACACAAGGGTTTTTTTTTTTTTTAATGGAAGCTAGCTGCAACTTTTTTATCAATAGTATGAAAGGTGTACACACACTCACGGTAAAAAAAACATGTCTTTTGTTTGCCAAAATAGCCTCTACATATACAAGGCTGTGATTATTTCTTAGAGCATGGCAGATGTTGCATATTTAACCTTATAAGATCTGTAAGAAGTAGACAAACATATTCAGTAACTTCAGTTTAGCAAAACATATTGATTAGGGGTCTACTGTATAAATATCCAGATACTGAGCCTGAATGATGAGGGAAGTAGTACTAGTAGCTCAGTGTACCTTTAATGATTTGCCTGGTGTGTATCTTCGGGGGCTGTCTATGCCACCAGCTGAGGCGTTAATACAAATATAGCAGATCATTTGTGAGCTAACCTGTTTTTAAGTGGCTTTCTCCAAAAGTGTGACTGGCAGGTGGGGAAACATGGAAGAAGTAATTAGATATTTGCCGGCACTGAACCATCCTGAGAATTCAGATTTTTCCGATGACACGATTTTTATATCAAAAGATTTTGACATTGGACTAGTTTTATTTTCATTCATTCATTCATTGATTTATTGATTCATTCATGTATTTATTGAACATCTTTTCATCTGTCCACCTGTTACAGTTGTTATATTTTAAATAAGAAAACAAGTCATTCCACAAAAAGAACATCTCGTTAAATAATCTCATTAGCTTTAGCTGTTTTCCTTTAAAAAGAAATAGTAGGGCAATTGATAAAGTCTAAGCTCCACCTTCACCGCCTCTCCATTTTGTAATCACAGGCAGTTTGGCAGCACAACGTAATTAGTTTGCACGCCAGATTTCCCATGAGCCCCAACCTAGCTAAAAGCCAATCCCTTCCTCATCAGCAGCCCAGAGACTAAACACCTACTTTATCTGGTTCCCCCAAGGCTGTCCATCCATGGGGAGTCAGGGTGCCCTCAAAAACATTTCCAGTGAGGGCTCCAATGCCTTAGGCTGATATGGGTGAAACTTCAGATGGCAGATGGCACAGGGAAGGAAGAAAACTATATTTTTAAGTTAGAACTGCCAAACAAAAGTGGAACATCATATATCCTAGAGCTCTTATGTCCCAGGGCTGAGATTAAAGCATGAAATATATGTTTAAAGGAGCCACAAATGTCTTGATTTCAACTGGAACTTTAAATAATCAAAGTGTCTGATGTGTAGAGGCATGCTGCAGGGTGTTTTATTATTTTTTTTTTTTACCTTTTTTTTTTACCAGTTGACAAGAACCAGGAAAATGTTTCACAGTTTGTTCACATGTCATTGATAAATGGAAGAGTTGGTGACATGTATCACAGCAGCTATTTGTTGTATGTGCAGTGCTTTATATCATATGTACATCAGTATCACAACATGATCTTTGCATCTTATAGTATTTGTGACCGCATTTGGAAGAAATCATGAAGGCCAGTCTTTTTTTATTTTCTCTTATCCAGTTCAGTCTTTTCATTGTAAGTATTTGTAGATATGCATACATCTGAATTACCTCTGCCAGTCAACAAGAAGTGATCGGGTAGTTTTTAATACCACTAGGCCCATCTGGGAGAAGGACCCTTTTCATTCGACATACTTGGCTGCCTGTCGCCTCACCATAATGGGCACACTGAACGAGCTCTGAAGCAATAGCCAATTAAATGCCTTGAAGGGGATGCCTCGAGGCCCTGCATGAAAGGCTTCAGGTGTGAAATGCTTGTTTTTCAAGAGTGCTGCAAATGTTGGCTGCTTTCAAGTTTGCTATTGCCCTGCTGGCTTCCCCTTCCAGCCCACCCCAGCAGCCCTTCTCATGTGGAGGAGGGTAGAGGGTAGAGGTGATGGGCAAGAGAAGACCACTTAAGTACAATTTTCTATTCAGCGTTCCAAACCTGTGCACTCTCATGTTTTTCACCGCTGCCTCGTAACAGCGAACAGAGTTTCAGGTGATGCAGACAATAGCTTTTTAGCGCACAATGGAGAGAAGAGGAGAAGCTGAAGGGCAGACAGGGGGGAAATATGGATGAGACAGAAAGTCTGTGCGTGAATCCAAACTAGAGGCAGCAGTGGTTGGGTGATGGCGGGGTTGGCTGGGAGGGGGCTTAAAAGGAGATGGATTGTTTGCTAATTGTGGTCATTTCTGACCAGAACACGATGGTTCAATGACTACTTTAATGCGTTATTGAATACAGCAGAAACTTGAAATGTAATTGCGAGAGAAGCTTCTGTTTTAGAAATTTGTTTCCAGCTCTTCCACAGGAGGGAAGAATGTTCATTCATAGCTCAAGTGTAAGAATAGACTGCCTTGTCTCTGTGCGATAAACTGTTGTTAGCGCCATCATTTACATCTGAAGTGCTACAATCAGCATGAATTGAAGTATTTACCCAAACAGTTATATTTCTAGTGTCAATTCTCACAACATAGAAGTCAAAAACCATCTTAGATCATTTAGGAGGAACATTAAAGGATGCCTAGAGGCACTAAGAGGGAATAAATTCAGGGGATATTAATCTTATTAGGATCATACATCACCATGGTGTCAGGTGAGGAGACAAATGAATGGGTGCCTGTTTATCTAAGCTAAGCTATGTGGTTTACCTAGCCATTGCTCAGGACACATATTGCCACTAATAAATTGGTTAAGTCTGAACAGAGTGATTGTAATGAAGTTAAGGGACTGCCTTGTCTGAGCTCTTGCCACTATAGGCAGCCATTCTCACATCCCCCTTTTTATCTGTCCAGATTGGGAGTGCCCTTTCGATAAGATGAAGAGAGAAGAAATCAAAATAAATGGAGTCCATTAAAAACCTAATGCATCAACTGCTTGATGAAGTGATTAATACACGGGCTGGGATTGTGATTGATTAAAGCATTTAATCAAACTGTTAAAAAAGCACAATTGGCAATAGTGCATAAATGTTGTGCATTGCTTGAATATATAAAGCACTGCATAACTATTTTTTTCTTGCAAATTACAAAGCAGTGCATATCTGAAACACTTAAAATGAGTTATTTTTAGGTTTGAAAAAGAAGCATTTTTACATAATTAATCATAAGCGTGCTCTGAATTGTGGGAGTTGTGGCTTGTTCAATTTTACACAATTTTTCCCCATTTGAAAAAAAAAGAGCAGTGATTGACTTAAGTGGTAACATGAACTCATTAAAGATCTTTTAAATATGCCTGAGTATACTTGCAGTAGACTTCCACTTAGTAATCAATGACTAAAATCACTTGCAAATTCTAAGGTGGTGGATGAGTGGGCAGTGACAGGCTGGTAGCAACATTTGTGAGACTTAAATGTCATTCAAATTCACTAATGCAAAGGGAAATACATAGAGCAGATTGACACGTCAAGCTCTGTAAAGTTCAAGCTTGATGTATAGCACATCAAGACAGGAAATTACAGATGTTGTAATTATCAGCAATGAGTGACCTCATGTGCTAAATGGTTCTGGGTTAAAGTACTTGTACTATGCTTTTAAGATGTGTACCACAAGAAAAGATTGGCATGTATCTGCAAATGGCATGCTTTTATTAAAATTAAATGGCGAAAATTGTGAGAAAGCAATGTTAAGAATAATTTCCAGTCAGAATAAATTTAGCTTTTCATTCACCTTTATGAGCAAGAGCGTTGGGAAGAGGGCACGTTTATTCTGCTAATTATTTTTGTGCTTGGAAATAATCATTCACATTTACTGTGTATAAATGAATGCACTCTTGCTGATCAAATGTGGCATTGTACTTGAGGAAATTCAAAGAGAAATAAATGCAACTGTTGCATAACATTTTGCTTATTTATAGACCTCAGACTTGCATGTACTATGCTTCCTTTGGCTTGTTGGAGCTTTTTCTGTAATGGCTTACAGCAATGTGAAAGAGGTAAAACACCAGAGTTGACTATAAGATGTATGGCAAGACTATATTATAGGGATATCCTTGAAGCAAAATAGCTCTTGTAAATCATGCATCCAATTTCCTGGATTTGAACCTAACACACAATTTGTGTAAAAAAAAAAAAAAGGGAACAAAATGAATCAAGGAAAGAGACCACCAGTAGTTATTCAAAGGAACTAAATATTGTACTGTATATTACGCTACATTCATTATAGAACTGTACACACAGGTTAAATTCCAGATTTTCTATGCAAAACATCAAGTAAGATCCAACCCATGGTCAGTAAAGTAGTTAAAATAGTTCTATGTCAACCAGGACATCAGAAATATTAAGCTGATATGATCATTCATAAAAAATCAATATAAGAAATGCCATTTTACTTACATAATGAGGACTTTCCCCTAACTTTTAAGTACCCATATATTGAATGCAATATATTTTAGTTATTTCTCTGTGGTGTTGCTGTTTAAGAAGTGGATGTGAATATTTCGTCCACCATTGGATGAAGAGAGTGGTCACATCCCCTCTACATAACCCGAAATTTTTATGCCTGACAGTGCTCCTTCTGCCAGTGGGCATTTTGAAAGCCATTCAAACCACAATATTTGCTCCGGCATTCCCATGTCTGTATAAAGGTATTTCCAAAGATGCACATCCCAGAAACAGAAATGCATATAACCAAACAATACAATGTTCTGTGTACTTTTTTTTTGCATGTGTCTTAATCCTTTAAATGGAAAGACACATCAGTGATAGAGTTGTTTGATTAATATAGACTAATTTGTGTTTTTAGAGTAATAATCGTTTGACACTCAGCTGAAATTACCAGATGCAGTGCGTGCTATTTAATCTGAAGTCTCCTACAAATGAATAGAAGTCACATGAATGACACATGAATGACTTGTTAATTATGCAAATAGAGTGCTGCAGGAACCTGGTAAGTTGCAGGAACTCTGTCATCTAAAAGGGTATGGTGAGCGTGATAATGTAGCGGCTTGGCACGGCTCTCTTGATGTAATGACAGGTCAATTTGACTGGCTTTATGCTTTGCTCCCTGGTTCTTTTTTCTGGACGTGGTTAGGTTCCCCTGCCACTTCCCCCACCCCCTTTTCTCGTGTCCCTTGGACTTTGATTTCTCCTTTGTTCCACTGGCTCCTCTACTGACACTTCCCAAGAATAAGAGATGCAACACAACCATGACCCTTTCACACCACACCGATGACCTCTGTCTCTTCCATGCATGACCCCTCACCTAGAGGCTGACAGCTTGATTAATTGAAGAATGTTATGATTTATGAGTATCTTCACAGCATGATTAACAAGACAACAGGTGGCACAACTAAACAGCTAGCAAGAACATTTCTTAGAGAAGAGAAAACAATGGAGGATTATATTTAGAAACTATGTTTTGTCCAGCAGTGACTGTCAATTTGGTGAAGCCATATATCATTTTGACTTTTTTGTCTACCACTGCCGTTAGGATATTTTCACTGAGAGGTTTCTTTTGTGTTGGTCTTGTCAGCCCAGTCAGACACATGAAGATATGTCATATCCTCACAATATGGTGAATTAAAAAGCTTATCCAATACTCTGACTATCAGCTTAGCACATGTTTGGTCCAAATTTTGCCTTCCACTAGGAAAGTCTATAATATAGAAGCCTGAAAATTCACCAAAAGAACCTACAGTAGGCTGTTTTGGTGTCTCTAAAACAAGGACCTCATGGATATACATAGATATCTGTATTGCATCTCTTATTGGCTCTTACAGCATGAGATTACAGATGACATTGTGCTAATGGTTGACTCTGCACAGCAAAAAGTGTCATTTACAGAGCAGCATGTAAGAGAGAACAGTGTCACTCGTGACACAGGGCCAAGTCCAATTGTCTACCCAAAGCTTTGCGAGTTAACTTAGCTGACAGCTTCCGAGATAAATCTGTCTTGTAGTCGAGACACTTAACTGCGTAATGGAAGTTGGTGGTCCAACTCAGGTGACAAAAGGGATAGGGGTGTTGAAGAGGTCATATGAAACCTTCTCATTGACTAAGTCAGTGACAGAGAAGGACTATAGAGTGGGATAGCAGTCTCTTGACATAGTGTCACAAGCAGACTGTCCAGCTGAGCAAAAGCGCATGGTAAGATATGGCCTTTTGTGTTGACATGGATTTCTTCTGACCTTGGCTTCAGGCTGTGACAACTGATGCATGATTGATGGTACTGTTTCGGCTGTGTCAGGAGTAAAGCAAGGCACCTCTTAGAAAGCATTACTTTGACCCACAGTGACCTGGCCTTAACTTAACTAGGACAACAAAAGACAGTCAGCTACTTTTACACTTTTGTCCTCATCATAGTTTCTGCTCCTGATAATTAAGAAACTGTTTTGTTCCAATCAAGATCGAAGAAAACTGTCAAAAAAGTGGTAGTTTTACATTTCTACATCCAGTTTACTCTTTGCAGTCTTGTAATATATGGTATATTAAAAACAAACAAAAAAGTACAAGTATTACAACAAATAGTAAGACTCAGATGATTTTTGTACTATAGTTCTAGAACAACAACTGCGTTGTAAAGTTACAGTAGCCGAGCAGTACTGAGTAAAAAAATGTTGGAGTGTTATGTTTACAAAGAATTGCCATCACTGAAAAATTAATTATCTGAGAGTCAGCAAAGGTTAATTTTGGTCAGACACCTTTCGATTCGGAGGAGCTGATTCCAGCAGTGCTGGTCATTGCACTTTTGCCTAGTTGAGGTGACACATGCAATGACCTGTGACATGGCAGTGACAGCAGAGTAAACTGGGCTGTGCTTCCCTGCCTCACTGTACTTGGAGAGCTTAGAGGGCTCCCAGCTGAGAGGAGCAGGTTAAAGCACAACTCTTGTGTCATCAGCCCAGCCCGTGATCAGTAGTTTTGTCCTCGACAAATACTCCCTGGTCTTGCCACCCACCTCTGTTGTCTCCTAGAGATAGTGCTGCCCACCGCTGGTTGCCCCATATGTTTGGGCTGCACACAAGGTGGTTTCTCGGATACTGTGGTTGCTAATTATAAATTTAATTTGCATTTTAATTAGAATGGTGGAAAATTAAAGCCTGCCAGCTGGAGAATTACAAAATGCTTTTCCCTCCCTCCTTTTTCTCTCCCAGTTTAGACTGAGCATGACTCTGTCCTGTACTCATTTGTATGAGCACAGCAGTGGCACCAGCACCTTCCTAGTGTGGGACATGTGAGTTTGTCTCTCATTTTGTGTACTGGTTTGCTAACTTTCTATACATGTGGTGAAAACAGTCATATTCCTAATCCACTTTTTTTTTAAATAAAATAATTCATATGTTCTTTGACACCTCACATAATTAAGGTAAGATCATAAAATCACAGATTATTTTATGAATTCTAAGAAGTTATTGAATATCTTCTTCTCTGGTAGTTTGATTAGTAAAAGAAGGTCCAAATCCTTGTCATGGTGCTCAACTGAAACACTTTCCACTTGTTGGAGAAGTAAGCGATGTGCATGTGTGGGCTGGTAATATCATTCAGTTTCGGTCATTATTTTTCAATCTCCATAATTCGTCCCATTCCCCATGTTGTTCCCCCATGGTCATACTCATTCCCTCTCCCACCTCCCACAGGCGTCCTTGCTCAATAATTGTCATTAATTGATTGACAGCTCTGATAGACCCAACTAACCCCAGTTCTGCTCTCATGTCTATGTTTTAAATGAGAGCTTGTACATCCAGTGACCTTGTCTGCCCATCAGCTCTCAGCAAATGTGAAGCCAATCCAGAGGGTGTCTCACCTTAGCAAACTAGACCATCCTGAATGATTGTAATTGGTTTCTCGATCTATCTTTGATTCCTCTGCATTGTGCATGGTAAAAGTTTTATTGAAACTCTTAATGTTCAGTGTATATCAGAAATAATCATTTTCTCATCATATTGCCAGCTATACCTCTCTTTTTACTCATGACACATTTGGCCAGCTTTTTAATTGTCTTGTGGAAATACAAATATTTGTTGTGATATTTAGCTTTGGGAAATATAGGCTAGCATTTTTTATGAGCATTAACAGTTCTCCTGGAGACAGCTCCACCTTTTTATGACAGCTGAGCCTCTGTTAATATAGGCTTTATAATTTCTTTCTCTACAATAATCCATGCATGTACTATATCCTAGGCACATGTAATGTCTGACATTCTTCCAGGTTGTTTTGGTTTGGGAGGCTGCCAGCCCCAGTTTTGCACCTCTTTGCAGGCCCAGTTTGATGTGGTGTGAATAACATTCAGACATACACACACGCCCTCATTAGCATTCATTCGGGGAAGCAATGCAGGACACCCTCTCTGCTCTGAGGGTGGCATTTGGCAAGGGCCAAATACACCTGGCAAAAAGTCTCCATCTTTTCCTAGCCCATCATGCTCATTACATTTATTTTTCCATCATGCACACAAAAACAGTCTTTGTTTTACCCAAAACATGTTATACAAAAGCTGAATACTTGATATAATAATCAGACACACATTTAATTTTTAGACCAAAATAACGAATCAATGCAAGTCAGCGCTGTCAAATTGCATATAAATACTGTAGACAATACAATTTGTGAAATAATGGGGGAATTTTTTGTAAAGCTGCCATAAGACTAATGATTAAATTTTAGAAAAGAAAGCACAAGGGAACAGTCCAGTTCAGATCCATGCCCTAGAGGGAGCTTCAGTAGCCATGTGAAAAAGGCTTGGCAAGAAGCAGCACCACATTCTCCAGATCTAAACATGTGCTGCTCTGTATAACAATCCCTTCAGCTTTTTATGTAAGACACATCCAGTCTTCTACTTGATCTTTAATATTATTGTTCAGGGATGTTGTGGTATCATTGATGGCAAAGCTCCACACCAATCTTGACATCACTGTATAAGGTGATAGAAGGTCTTTGACTGTTTTGCCCTGGTTAGCCCAGAGTAGTAAAGTTTGGAGAAAGTCAGTCAACATTTGAAGGCCTGCATGATAATCTTTTTTTTCTATTCCCAACACATCTATTGAATAATATTCCTTTAGCTGAAAAATATCTTGGCAACTGGCTTTTGAAGACTCCTTTTAGGTTTATCTTTGTGAATTGTCAAATATTTGAGTGTATGAAGTGGTGTGATGAGGTGCAGAGACAGATATTTGAAGGGATTTTAACTCATTTGAGCAATTACATGCTTAACTGGCCCAAGATAATCTGTCATCCAAAGCTTCTGTCTCGGGCTCTCCCTCTCTTTTTCGATCCTCCACTCTCTCATACCCTCCTACGTGGCACAAGAGAAGCTCAGAATAGTAGGATTTAGAGCACAAAAGCTTACCCTGAATGGAATGAAGGCCTTGGAGAAATTAATTGCTTCTAACAAACAGCATGACTGCTAGCATGTTTTGTGTCCCATTTTTATCAGCCTCCAGAGGTAGAGGGGTGGGTGACAGGTCTGGAAAAGATGAACCTAAAAAATGAGGGATGTAGCCTACAGGAACATCTGCTGAGTATTTACTTATTTTACTTACTTCTCATTTTCTTAATTTTATTTAAAGCTATCCACGAGCTAAGGCTTCAGGCAGTGGTATGTTTTATTTAGACTGTATGATCAGTTGCTGCTTCTGAATGTTTCATTTTGGAGCAGGCATATTCAGATATCCATGCAGTGACCTGAAATAGAAAAAACAAACAAACAAACAACAACAGGTGGAGTTTATATGTACATGTGTTCATGAAACCATATATTTTGACTAGAGAGTGGACTTTTTCTGGAAGTCTCATTTTATTATACATGGGACAGAAATTTTGGTTAAAGGTCAGGAATATGTACTTGGTTATGTACACATAATGGCACAAGGATGTTTTTTCACTCTTACATCAAACTTAAAGTTGATGAAACACCCATAACCTGTCTATAAACCGTGTTTTTTCCCCATTAATAGAAAAATAGCTGAAACAGTTAATTAACTGTATGGATCTGGAGAACATTCAGGGAAGCATTAGCAAGGGCGGGTATGGGATTTACTTGTGTGAGGGTGTGTGGCATATTTGCCCCAGTTCTGTTCTCTGCTTGCTCCCACTCCCACATGTCACCATTCTGTCTACCACCACCAGCGTGGCATCTATCATCCACCACAGACGCCGCAGCACCCCACAAAAGGAAGCTGTAGCATGCACAAAGACATTAGCATTTTTGCATCTCATTATGGTTATAATTGCATGCCAGTGTAAGCAGCTCGCTCTCCATTATCTTGCGTAATTTTATCAGTGACGTTTGAAATGTGTGTTTAAATGTCAATTATTGACTACAAAAAAGGAGTGACCTTTGTGGAGTCATTGCTTTTTCTCTCTCCTCTATCCCCTGTTCAGTTTTCTCTCTGTTTCTCTCTCTCTCTCTCTCTGTGGTGTCATCAATGTCTTATGTCTTACTTGGGTCCTCGTTATGCAGGCTGTATGTTGACTAACTTAGCCAACACTAGACCATCACATTGTGCGACAACAGTCTGTTGACATGCATGATGTTAATATACTCACTGTCAACAACTTTTCTGATGATCTCATTAAAACAGCATTATAATAAAGAAGGCATTTACAACAATGACAAAACACATAATGAGAAAATAATAATGAACTGAGTAACACCAGCTTTACTTAACATATTGTATATATGATGGTATCTTAGTAATAAAATGGATCTACACACCATGGCATACTGCCATCCAGTCACTGATAAATAAAGTTAATCAGCTAAAATAATAGATTAATCCACCTTTATTTTGAATAAAGTTTATGTAGGTGTGTGATATTCTGGCATTGTGTTTACCATCAATAAAATTTAGTTGGATTTTTCTCTGTTATTTACAATATCAGACTACTTTGCTGTGCTGAAGCTAAAAGCAGCTAACACAACAGATATACTATTAGATGTAAGTGATGTAATATTTGGTAAAGAATGCAATGCCACTTTTGAAAAGTAAAAGAAATAGCACTTGTGTAATTACCTTTTAGTATTAAAACATTCTGTTAAAATAGGGTCATTCTCTGTTAGAGCCCTGTGAAATTCATGTTTAGCTTTGTTATTTATTGGATGGCCTGTTTTGTCATCTGTAACACTCAGCCTTCAGTTTACTTTCTCAAAAACGTATTATACTTAGAAAATATACTTGTTAAAAATTGCCACTCTTATTGTTTTGAAGATATACTATCTACTTAGGTTCTCATATTCAGAGGAAAATTCTCTAATTTCTTGTGTAGCGATAGCATCAAGAAGAGAGATATTTATATATAACTAAATAATAAAAGCCTTCATTGTTTTAAAAAATATTATTTTCTTTGTGTAGCTAATGATACAAAAACACAACAGTTCTCTTTCATCTGAAATGTCTTATACTTTTCCAAAAGTGTGAGTGTCATTGATTTTCTTTAGTTTCCTCCTGTTTGGAACTCTGTTTAATCTCCTCATTATTTGAAAGGTCAGTCCTTGTTTTTCACCTGAAAACTGAATAATAAATGAATAGAGGATCAGCACTCTTCATTACTTATGAGTTCTTATTTGAATTATTTTTGATAAATTAAGATTGAATTTCTGTGTTCATATTATAACTACACTGCGCAGTATTGTTATTGCATTGTAGCATAATATATGGAAAAGGAATATGAACTGCATAGGGCTGCAGCAGAATGAGCAGGCATGTAATTAGCTGACAACCAGAGGAACCACAATCTTTAAGAGTTTATCAAACTACTTGCACTTCTAATTAAAGAAAGCACAACCCACCAGGATACAGTTTCATTTGATCTGATCTGGAGCAGAAAATCTTCCCATTAGCATCCTCCTCCCCATGAATATGACAGTAATTGCAGTCTCACTCTGTTCCTGTTGTCCTTCTCTAGTTGAACACATTTAGCAAATTTACCTCGTACTGTAGGTTATTATTGTGCCATACAGTCTGGGGAATCAAATAAATCACTTAGGTTATCTTATTAATTAAGTCAAAATAAATGTGCTAGAGCTAATTTATTCCATCCAAATACCATGGGATCTCCCACTGCAACTAATGGCATAGTCTGACATTTCATAGTCTTAACAAATAACCTGAAGTAATTCATTTAGATTTTTCCAATTAGAGATCATTTCATTGTGGTTGTAAGACAGTATACATATATATAAATTTGCTTTGTAAGTTATGCATAAATGCACTCAGTTTTGTTGCATTTTCTTTTGGAGTCCTACTAGCACCGTCTTAATTATGAACTTTCTTACCTTACATAAAATTGTTTTGCTGAAAACTGCATCAAAACACCAGGCAGAAGTCTAGTCTAATTTTAGAACAAGCTGAAATAGTTATCACTTAACTTCATATCACTCATTTACATTGGTCAGGCAGGGACCTGTCACTTTCTCCATGTGGATAGAAATATATTTGTAATTTAGCAAGTGCTTCCCAGCAACAGTCTAAAGCAGGCAAAGAAACAGTGCAACTGTATAACCCTTGCATATGACAGAGCTGAACCACAGTTCTCCTGCCCTCACCCGCCCCTCCGGCCCTCTGTGGAATAACACTTGATCCATAGCTCTTGAGTCTTTGTCCACGCCTCCCTTTTATGGCCTGTGGGCATGTGAAGACCCCAAGCCAGCCATGCTTATCTGACCCTAACCTTGGCGTATGGTGACCTTGACCTGCACCTCACCCCTTCCTCATCCTCAGGGCTACATCTGTTCCTTTCCCTAGGACACCCAAGTAGTTAGTGATATTGAAACATCACCTTGGGGCTCCATTTGTTTTCTCTGGAGAGGTCAGTGAAGGGTTGTCATTAAGACTGAACTTGATCCTCTGCTTCCCCTTAAATTGGTCCATCCATGCAAGGAGTGAGCACACTGTAAATAATGAGCGTATAACAGAACATGAAATGGAATCTCAAAACTGACACTCTATACTTTTCCTTTTTATATTACATAGATCCATTTGGGCCCAGTGAAATGTGACATGGTCACATAGTACATCTATAAACCCACAGACACATGTAGAACCAAAATGTAGCATGTAAGGCAGACAGTGTTTCATAGTGGAACACATGAACCTTTTTTGATATGTATAGCTACGAGAATGCACAGCAATTATTCTTCTTGTCTCTTCTCAGCAAGCACTTGCAGCAGACTGAAATGTACCTCAACTGTCAGCCTTACATTTGTTTTGGGTGCAGTCATTTCAACTCACTGGCTTGTGCCAGAATGATATGTTGATTGCAGTGCCCTTTATTATTTTGCTTAGTGTTTCAGAATTTCTGTGAATTGGCTGACCTTTGTGGGAATCTTCCCGTTATTCTGTCCAGAAGAAACAGCCATTCCTGCCACACACTATACCATGGGATACAAAGGTCATGTTAATATTAATGAAGGTACACCTGACAATGTCAGGTTTTAATGGCTACTTTACTTTAAAGGATCAAAGGCACCAAACATCACTCAATGCAGCATTTCATTTTTGTAAGGAATTGTTTTTTGATAAATCACAAGAGAGATTGAAAAGGGTTTATTCTGTCCTGTTATCCAGATCAAATTCACACTAGACAAGATAAAGGGAAGATGTGTTTGGAAAATTAGGGGAAAAAAAGAAGCCCTCACAGTGGTATCATGTTCACTAAGTATGTGAAAATGTATTTTCTACCTCTATCAGTCTCATGGTATCATATCACACTGAAGTCAGGGGGGAGGCTAAAGGTTACATCACTGAAACATGGCATTGATCCTAACACCTGACAGCATCTCCCTGTTTCCCATTCTGTTTTGTTCTTTGTAATTACAACAGTGTCATCTGCTGCTTTCAGTATTGTTGTGTTCATTGTGATGCAAAGAAAACAAAGAAAAATCACAAGGAAAACAAGAGGCAAGAAATGTTACATTATTCTTAGCCAGATGTACTGTATGCCCAATGTATTATCAAAGACAGTAGTTTAGGACAAATTATTCAATTTTCTTATTCTCTCTATTACATCGACCCAGACATAGGGCTGAAACCAAAGGCGTTGTCGAGCCTGGTGTGCTCTGCATATCATAAATCAGACCTAACTGACATTTTTTTAAAGAGAATGAATATCCACCCACTCTCTGTGGAAGGGCCATGGTATTTGTATGGCCAATGTGACCTTTCTCCATACCCTCTCAGATTAGGTGTACGACATAGAAAATTGCGCTCTTGCTGCAGTCCATAAATCATACCAGGCTATTTTTTTCTTTAAAGAGGTATGTAAATACCAGTGTACTAGCTAGGTAAACAACACTAACCCTGATACAAATGGCTTGAAAATTGAAGAAAAGCACCTTATTTTTCAGCTGAAATTGCTTTTGAAACCCAGTTCTGGCACATGGAATGAAGGAGCCATGAAATGATTTGTGCTGGGGGAATAGAAATGGGCTGATGATAACCACACTCGACACAGTTCCTGTGTTGGGGAGTTCTAGCAATGATCAAAGATATCATTGTTGCACATTATTTCCCCCCATGCAGACCCCAAATGCATCTGTATCTGAAGTGACATCCACCCACATGCACTCAGAGTATATTTAGTTTTAGGGGACAAAGGCCCTTTACCACA
Organism: Paratilapia polleni; assembly: GCA_015106735.1. Classification (NCBI taxonomy): domain Eukaryota; kingdom Metazoa; phylum Chordata; class Actinopteri; order Cichliformes; family Cichlidae; genus Paratilapia; species Paratilapia polleni. The sequence continues at coordinate 49,086 of VUQI01010146.1, forward strand.
GTAGAGGAAGGGGTAAGCTTAACCAGTCAGTCCTTCTGTTGGCCTTAGAAGCCTTCAGAGAACTTTTATTAAAAATTGATCAATGCAGTAAAATTGATGCCATGCAATTGTAGCATTTAAACAGTAAAATCTGTACATAAACTGCAATTTGTGTAATTTGAAGTATTATAAAAAGAGAGATGTCATATTTCTAACAGGATGAAATTCTGCTCACTTACTAATGCAAAGAGTTTATTTCAATCCACAAGATAAGATTTTTTTTTTCTTTGGACTAACAATCAGTGTACCCACAAACATAAGATATACAGCAGAAAAGATATATCCTGGGAGTTTATCTACATCATTTTTTGTGAGATAGGAATGTAAGTGGGAAATAATATATCCTGTTCAGTGTTTATGTACAACACTAGGTTTGCAGCATTTGCAACAAGTATGCATTCTCCTAATCCTCAGTCTAACACCTTAGAATCTGCATCCATGAGGAGCAGGACTTAGTATAAAATGTAGACAACAGTAGCATATGTACCAGTCTGCATCTTTGGTTACACTGTGACTGCCTTAAAAGCCAAAAACATGGTCATTGCAGAATTGTTGAGTTATTTCAATATAGTTACTTTTTCTTTTAAACCCGAATATTTTTTCATGCCTCTTTTGGCAGCTCATCAACACCCGCAGTCCTGCACAGTGAGTCTCAAGGAGAGCTGCAGGGCACAACCCATAACAGCCACAGTGACAGCCAATTCCCAACATCTGGTACAAGGTGGTGCTATCCATAGTATCACCGTGATCGTGGTTTCGCTGTGGTGGACGCTGCTTGGCAGCTTGTGGCATCAGACTGCTGAAGAATTACCCCCATCGTGTTCTAAGCGGGAATGGGCGAACGGGCACACTGTTTCATTTCAGCACAGTGGACCATTGATGCCTGCAGTAGATCCCCTGTTATCTAATCAAACAGCACTGGTCAGTTATGATGCCAACTCCTAAATCCACAGCCGTCTGTAAAGCCGTGGGGGAAGATTAACCGCTACAGCGCCAGTGTCCTACATTCAAAGACTTCCTCTTAAGATCTTTTTTTCCTAGAAAGTACAGTTATCCATACAAGAAAACACAGACAGAGACACACAGATATACAGCCTAAAGTAAGAGTCCTTCATGGTGTAATGGGGCTATCACAAAGACCACACAGCTTGCATTTTGGAAGAAGACTTGATGCTTTCAAACGGTCTTTGTGACCACTGAAATATCTCAAAGAGGCTTGAGCCTCTACCATTTTAGAGGATTGCAGGATGTGTTATTTTACCATGTAGGTGTTTCCTTGTGTCTAAGATACCCTGTGAGTAAAGGGTAGAATAAGAACAAAGTAAGATAGTCTAAGACATTATACTTTCTGTCTTATGGTCTACAGAAGCCCTAATAAGACCATGCGTTCTACAGTTACCCTGCTGCGTGGCTGCACTTCATTATAACCCAAGAAGCAGAAGCTCTCACATAGCAAGCAAAGAGCTCTGGGCACTTTTTTAATATTTATATCACAGTCTGGTGTGGCAGTAATGATATTAGGGAGCTGACGGAATTCTCCACCCAGCTGGACATGTTAATTGAGAAGCCAGGATTTAAAGGCAAAGTTCACATTTGTGCAGATGGTGGGACAATGCAAGATGGCAGACCCAGGTCAGAGTCATTTCCAAGCTATACCTTAATGGCAGCATTTTTTTCTCTTTCTCTTTCCCCTCATATTTGACACATACTAGTCCCCCAGGTCCATAGCAGTCTTTGGGGCTGGTCCCTGTACTTTCATGTCCTTGGTGAAGAACTATGTTTTATAGTTGATTTATTCACAAAATATTCTGTCCATCCTCCGCTTTCAGGGTTAATGTGCGTGCATGTGTAGTATGAATATGTAATTGTGTTAATTTGCTGGCCACCAAAAATATATTTGTAATGAAATTAAATGTTAATAGTGTAAATGTAAAAAAAAAAAAAAAAAGTATTTAATGTTTTTTATACCTTTTTATGTACAAATTATATCTTTCGCTTAGCATGATAAAGTGCGAAGAGCGTAAAAGAAAATAAATCTAACAAAATAGTTTCTGGAGAACAGTACCTGAAGTACCAGTACCAGTACTGGAGCCAGCTGCTGTAGGGCCCATGTTTATCTCCTGTAAATACTTGTCCCATCACTCTGGGACCTGTCCTTTTAAATTATATGCAGTATTGTTTGGTGATAATATGGCTTCAAATCAACAGTGTTTTTTATGATTTCAAACAATAAGATTTAAAGCAGATTATCAATGCTAATTAATATTTTAAGTGATATTAACCAGTGTAAACAGTAAAATGATTACACTGTGTGCAGGCATCAGTGGAAGTCACACTGCTGGGAAGTCTAACAGATGGGATTATCTTTAGTGAGATTTATACTGTCGCACCACACATCTACATCAAATTAGAGTGCCCAGAATGAGTTCTTCCCCCACTCTGACCATACACCGGAAAGCAGGTGTCTGCTTAATAATTTGGTCAAAGATCAGTGAGTTAAAGGTTGAGGCCAGGGGCAGAGAGGACCGGGGTCATCCTGTTGGTAGGGTGGTGGTGAGACATGATCTCCTCAAGTCTGGAACAGCCAAACCCCAAGGTCATCCATTAGTGCTCTGGCCCATTGGTACTGGTAGACCCACAATAAATTTACTGTGCACCCTTAACCCTTTTAATACTCACCATGACCCAGATGAGGAGATCAGCTCCCTTAGGGAGGGGCACATTACATTATTAGCACTGTGTATCCATCGACAGCTATTATATTCTAACAGTGTATTATGGGTGACTTCATACTGTAAATACTTCAACACAAAATTACCAGACAATGATGTGCATCACAGTCATTCCTTTAACAATTTTGTTTAGTTGTACTTTAGTATATTTCAATCAGTTGGATTGCCTGAAGTCTCCTTCTGAGTTGTGTTAATAATAATGTGGATGAGATTGCATCTTTAATTTAAATTACTGCAAGTTATTTTAATATCTAAAATCCCTCCCCTGGCCATCTGTGATCATTTTCAAACATGCAGATGATAGTGTCGGTGTCTGGCCAAATTTTTTTAGAGAACATCTGAGTTATGACTGATCATTATCTGGGTGTTCAAACAATGAACAACTTATCTACCTTTCATGCGATGCATTTTTCTATTCTCACAAGGAAAGGTGAGGCTGCAAGGAAGAACAAGAATGAAATGTCAACAGTGTCAACCACTCCCTTTAAATAGGAGTCTCCTATGATCCCTTGCTACCATGCTCGGTCAAACCTTTCCAGGTGTCAAGACTGGGCGTCAGAAAAAGAAATTAAAGTGACACAGTGTTGACAGGAAGAAAAGACATTCCAGTTTTCACCCCTCTCAGGACAATGAGGGAGCCATCACCTCAGCTCAGACACAGGCACTAATGAATCAAGCAACACCTTAACTTCTCCAGTGCAGGGGACTTTTGGCTGGGGGCAGCCATATAGTGTCATTGATAATGGGATCCTGTATTGGACTGCTGTTGATTTGATGTCTACAGCAACCTCTTCCATGGCCTGCCATTTTGACACTGTTTAATTTTGCCCCTTGCTCATAAAGACATCCTGTTAGAAGGTGTTGCGCAAGTGTTAGGTCTTTATCTTTCCTGGTTATCTCTCATCTCTGAGAGCCTTAAGACCTAGCAGTGTTTTATTTAAGCAAAGACAGTTCGGGTAAATTTATTTTACCTACAAGGAATGTGTTTTATAATGTAGGAATGGAGGCAGTAGGAGACGTTCTTTGATTACCCCTAACAGCAGGACTGTAACAGTATGCAACATCATGTATAAAATATACATTATTTGGATTGTTTTGGGCGCATTGGAGAAAACAGTTCCTTTGTCAGTACAAAGTGTTTTTCACAGAGCCGCTATTTATTCCTCCCAGTACTTTTAGAATTTACTGGAAAGTCTGAATGCTTTTAAAGAGAGATTTTAATTATATCAGAGACTTTTGTGCTATGGCTTCATGCTAGGTACATACTGTAAGCTGCAGTGAATATTTTAATAATTGTCTGTCTGCAGTTTTAACACGTGCAGAATGCAGTTTGGCATCTTACTGCTAAGATGAACAAGGCCTTCTTTGAAAAAGACTTTGTCTAGATGGAAGATGTGTTGCTCAAAAACTTGTCAATATCATGTGGCAGTAATGGTGCCTTCCTTTAACACAGATGACATGCGTCCATGATTTCCAAAACTACTTTTAGATTTTGATTGGTCAGACCACTGACCATGCAAAATGAGCTCGGGCCCAGAGAAGACAGCAGTGTTTATGGATTGTATTCTTTTATGCTTTTTTTTTTTTTTTCTTTGCTTGGTAGAG
>VUQI01010146.1:55978-73491 GCA_015106735.1 Paratilapia polleni
AGTACTTTTTTTTTTTTTTTTTTTTGTAGTAGTATTTTTTTTTATCACATCACCATTTGAGACCTGGCACAACATTCAAACATATTGGAAAATTGATACTGACAAACATTTTTCCATGGATTGAGAAAAAAACATAACAGGAGACGAGGTTTGTGGAGGTTTAGGTTTTCTTTCTAAAGCTAAGCCTTGTCCTCTCCATTTTAGCAACACTTCCTCATTCATGTCAGCCCCATGGTGTTACTCAGTCAAGAATTATTTTTCAGGAAATACTAAATTTTGAAAAGCCATCTCTCCCCCATGCCTCTCCTGTTCTCTCATTCTTTTGCGCTCCCTCTCTGTTTTTCTCTGTGTCTTGAAAACACACACAGGCACACATACACACACATTGCAACATGCATACAACCAGACATGCACAACCACTCTTAAAACTGCTTCTCCCCCCATAGCAATTTTGTCAGAAGTTGACAATGTCTTGATTTAGTTGTCTGGCTGTTCCGGCCAGTTTTCCCTGCTGCGCTAATGTGAACAGGACATCCCGCTGGGCACCAAAGAATACCACTTCACGGCAGCCGCATAGCTGGCAGCTTTTATTTATGGCGCTACCGAAATGAATGGGTATTAGTGTCCAAACATTTCACCATGCTCCTGCAGCCACACACAAAAGCCACTGATTTCCAGCAAATCTGCACTTATTTTATTCAAGAAAACTAAAGCTAGGGAGAGGGAGAGAGGGAGACGGACAGATAGAAATAGAGGGAGAGAGAAAACATTTATAATGACTCAAAAGACCTCAAAAGAAGAATGGGAATTGCGTTTGAAAAGGATTTACGAGACAGAAATCGAAAAGAAAAAATGGCCACCCTATTTCGCTGCATTTTTGTCAGAGTTGAAAATGGAAAATATCTATATCTGTAAAATGACTCAACTTTAAGTGCTTATATTCACAAAAAACTGCACTTCCTCCGCAATCACTCGGCTTTCAGTTGCTGTGTTTTGCCTGGTATTACAAAGCATTGTATTTTTATAAGACTACAGTAAGAGTGGAAAAAGTAATTTTATCATTGCTAAAACTATCAATTTAAAGTGTCTCCACAAATCACTCCTGCTACCATTTTTGCAATCCAAGGTGCCTACTGTCTTGTTAACCTATGAATTTTAAGTGGATGGTTCGTATTAGATACCAGTAGCACTGCTGACTCCTCTTGGTTTTTCTGTAGGGAGCAGGCTGAGGCAGAGTGCTCTGTTGGCCTGGTGATGCACTTTGCCTGGTCTCTGTGTCCAGGACCTCATCAGCACAGAGTCTGCCCGTCCTTGTGTCCCTGCCACTCACCTCCCTGCTCTTCATCTGTCATTCCTGCCCTTCTGCAAACACACTCCACTGACATTTTGAAAAACTCTGGCATTCACCCTCAATATGGATTCATGTTGATTATAGCTTTCTGCCTGTGAAGATTGCACGTATTATTGACTTTGCAATCCCCATGACTATTTGCACAGCTTTTTCTTCCCCTCTGCATCTCAGAGAAGTCCAGCAATAATATTCCCCTGGTTTCTCATAACCTCTTTTCATTATCCTTTCTTTTTACATATTTTTTTTCTTTTAGTTTTTCCATATATTTCACTAATCCCCTCTGGCCGTGACCCTTTCTTTATGCCACCAGAGATCAGAGTTTCTGCAAAGCTTCGGTCACTGATGTCATTAAGATTGGGATCTGATACACTAGATGTCCATTGGTTAAATGCCCCTGGCCTGAACTCCCTATTGTCCCTTAATTCCAAGCGGCAGCTCTATTTCACTTGCCACATAATAGCCCATAGGTTAAAGTTCTACTGCTTTTGCTTTGAATTTACATCTTTCACAGGCTCCAGTCTCCTGTTCTGAGCTGGCATTTTCGTTTCCTTCTTTCATTTCTAGTGAGCCTCACTGCCTGCAGGCAGCATGGCTGTTTGTGCTGTAGCTTTACTGACAATCTCCCACATCCAGGCATCTTTTGGTAGGTCAGAGGAGAGCAACTTGACTTAACAGGTCAACGTAAGTGGGCTCCACCCTTCTTCAGAGGGGAAGCCACGGAGCCCTCCATTAGGAGCTGACCTCCACGTTGCACTGGTCTGGCCCCAGCCAGGGTATCACATGGCTCCGTCTGAGACAGGCTGCTCATTAAAGCCTGCTGCCCACAGTAGGATTAGGCCTTTTCATGGTTTATCCTCTTCTCTGACAACTGACAATGGGCAAGACTAGCTGCTTCAAATGGAGTGTGCATATGAATCATGGAATTATAATTGCTCTTTCATGATGAGAATATTGGGAAAATCTATCCACATGCACAATGCAAAGAATTAATTGGGGACTGTTTTCAAGGGCACATAGCTACACTATATGAGCCTAAGAAAATGGGAAGGGTAGTAATGAGGCATTTTCAATACAGCACAGCATCTTTTGCAGGGCCCCTGTACACAGACTGCTGTTTGCACAAACATATCTTCTGCCTGTAACCTTTACCCATCATGTTTCTTTTAGTCAAACTTTCACTGCACTTAATACACAATGGAGTGCCCTGTTTACTTGTGTTGTGATGTTTTCAAAGAGCAACCCTATTAACAGTTGTGGCCTGTTCCCCATGACCTAGCTTCTTAGCGGTGTATGGGTTATGGAGGGCTGTAGTTTGGACACTGAGTAGGAAACTAAGATGACACTACCTCTTGAGCTGTGTGGGAGGGAGAAGGATGCTGATAGCAAAGCAACAGAGTCGCTATCTGCAACTCCAAGATGCAGTTATGCTTCCTATTAACACCGCAACGCTGTCTGTTTTCATTATTCAGATTTCATGTGGTATCATGGCATGAAACAGAGTTATTTCCTACATGGTGCAGGGCAGGTTATGGCTGACTCTCAGGTTGGATGGCTCATAACAAGTTGGGGCGGGGGTGTTTTTTCTGGATTTATGCATCAAAACAGCCAGCAGAGACAGAAAAGAAATATTTCCCCTGAGACATAATGCCCGGTCCCCAGCAGTTATCCAGAACACGTAGGTTAACATCAATCTGAGTAGTGAAAACCTCAATATAAAAATATAAAGCTAAATTTTCACTTTTTAGACATTGCCTATAGTTGTGTAATGAACTAAAAAAAATAATTTCCTAATTAAAAGTGTGAACAACACTAGTGGCATTTACATATGCAGTGAAGCTTTTTCACACTCATCTGTAATAAACACAATGTGATAAGGACCAGGTATATTTAAAAGGTGTTAATGAACTGCAGCTTTAATACTCTCTTCCCTGTTTGATATTATTAACCAATCAATAACCACCTGTCATCTTCAAAAAAATAAAAAGCAATGCAGTGCATGTTTAAATTAGTGCTGTTTTAAGTTAAAATGACATTTGGGTAACTGTGTTTATTAAATTAAAAATTTACCTTTCAGAAGATATAAATAGTATATTGCGTGTTCATTGTAAATTTTCACTTTTCCAACTCTTATGGAGCTCTCGCAAAATTAGAAAAAATGTAATAACAGTAAAATATTTTTTACAATATGCTTATAGCTGATTACAGTCTTGTTAAAAATATTTTGTGTGTAGCTTTTTTTGTTTGTTTGTTTTGTTTTATTTTGTTTTTTGCGGTCCACAGACAAAATGTGTACGATATTAATGTTGTTTTGTAAGTAACACAAAAATTCTTTGGGGGAGCTGTCCAAAACAAAAAGAGGGTAGAGGAAGACAGAACTGAAACTCTGTGAGCAACACAATTAAACTCTGGTAATGAGGTCAGACATCAGATCCAGTGCAAGTGATATCATTACGCAGGCTGAACGGATGGCCTGTTACAGCTGCCATGCTCTTGCTGTGGGATTAGACTCACTGTCCTGAGGGCGGCACTTTTACTGGGCTGACCCCTGCCTGCCACTGGGGCACCAGCCGCCCCTTGGGTTCCTGGGGGCTTCAGCCCCCAGACCTGGTGCCAGGAAGACCAACAGTACTGCAGAGAAGTGAACTGTGCTGCCACGTGGGATGACAGGACTTCTGCTCTAATAGGAAGCACAGAGACAAGCAGGCACCACCACACAATCCACCCTGTGTTGCCAACTACAAATTACAGAGTTCCTCTATTTCTGTCAGCTCATTTGTAAAAGAAAGAGCTAACAATGACAAGGTGATAAAAGGACATTGTATCAGTGGTTTGGGTGCTGCATTTGAACCTGTTGATAGTTAAGATATGGCTCACACATAAAGCGCAACTCTATGTAGTGTTTCTGGAAAAAGGAATCCATTCTGTTTAGTTTAAATCATGGTTCATAGTTGCAAACAAGATTGAAATAATGAAACATACAGATTGGTAGCAGTCTAATTTTCTTTCCCCATTGTCTAAAGCCTCGTTTGCAAAGTCCCTAGCAGGAGTCGGCTTAATTTGTCTTTTCTTATTTGGTCTGCTTGTGTGTTTTGTGCAGTCCTCTTTTTGTCTCACATGATTACTTTGAGGATATCGTTATGACATTCAGCAGCAACAATAATTCTTCTGTTCTAATTCATATCAATTAGTAGGGAATTGTAATTCAAACTGACGGCACAGTGTATCTTGAAAGGCATGCGAGGATGTTGTGGCGGCAGCATCACTGTGCAGCCAAAAGCCACCCTCCTTTTCCCCTTTTTTCCCCTTTCTGTCTTTCAGTCCACAACAAGGGGCTCCAAGCAAAGAGGACAATACAAGTCGGAGCCAGTACTTTGATAATTAGTTATTGATTGAGAACAATGGCATGGCGTACACTGCTGTATTAGCTAGACGCCAGTAGGTCGCGACACCAAGAGCAGCCATCAAGAAACGAGGGCCAAAACATGCCTGACTTCCCTAATAAGATATTCCCTCATGTTTTTCTCTTTCATTTCCCTCCTCTTTTTCCTTCCTCAGGCATGTTAGTGTTCGGGCTACATGGGGTCAAAAGTATTAATGCTTGTGCACAAACGAGCGCCTGATGAAGGAGAATTTAATTAGAGAATACCCACTCAAGCTTTTCATACTACATTGCTCTGTGTATTTTTTCCTTATTATTTATTTGTGTGTGGGATAGTTCATTGAAAGCAAAGGAAAAATATTTTAAAATATTGTGAATTTTCTGGCACTAACATGGTTTTCATTACATACAAAAATAGTGATTGCCAAATGAAACATGCCTACAAACATTGTGAAGCAGTGTTACATATCAAAGACACCTATTCATGAGGCATATGTCTGCGTGAATTATTATTTCTTGGCAATTTTCTATAGGTCTGATCTTTGCCAGGGTGTAAATCGAAAAAGTAAACAGTATCTGGTATTATTTTATGCATGTGATTGACCTGAGCTCTGCATGTCACATTCTGTTTAACAATGGTGTAGTATAGAGTGGCAACAGATGCACTTCACCACACATACTGATGGTTGTATGCTTACAGTGGGCGATGCATATCAGAGATTGTGTCTTTTCATGAAAGTTTGGCTTTTAACCAAACTGTGCTCACAAGCAAAAGAATATCCTCAAATAATTGGTAGGTCGCCATGCTAAAGAGGATGTGTCAGGTTTGGCATCAGAGTGAAAGAAGCTCCCTAACTCTCTTCACCTGATCTGTGGCCTGTAAAGATGCACCTGGCATTAAACAGACAGGGCAGCAGCGTCAACTGAACAATGGAGGACTGTCAGGACCGACAGCGGGGCACGGCTCTACCATCACTGCTCTGACAGGGAGGGCCTCAGAGGGTAAACTGCTTTGCTGGAACTAATTAAACAGATGAAGTTATGACATGAATATGCAGATGTTGTTTACATTTTACCATATGGTATTATTTCAGGTAATAACGCACAGGAGAGACTTCCCACTCATTAATGTGAAGGGATGGAGTGAAAACACTGTCTATCAAGAGACACTCGGAGCGTGTTCGAGAAATATGATCAGACTGACACTCGGATGTTGAAATCTATTTCAAGCCACTCAATTAACATTCATGTTGATAGCTATTACAGTTTGATTAAAATTGTTAGCATACTTGCCGTTGGACAGGCTTTTCCTCATTGAAAGTGGAATTGATCGGTTTTGTTCAAATCTCTATGAATGTCGTTCAGATTTAAAATGCTAAATAAATATCACAACATTGGCAGTGTTCTTTTACCTATACAGTAATGTCTTTCAATGTCATGTTGGTGCTTAATTTTTATCCAGTCACCCATGCAGTTAAATTATTCTTCAGAGCTGCAGACTGTCTCTGTACACTTGCCATAAACCTCGTTTAATTCTCAATGCACAACCTCCAGTTAACTCAACTTCTCCACGTTTTTCTTTCTTTTTTTTTTTTTTTTGAAAGTGTTAAAAGTAGTAGAACTGTCCGAGTTTTTCCCAGTTTTGTGTGCAGCCTTACCATTCCCCTGGAGCGGGTGCTGAGAGGTTAAGAGGGAAAGGGCCAATGGAGTCGCGTTTAGTAAGAAGTGTGGGATCACGGGGGCCAGCTGGTGGGGTGATGGGGAGCGTAATTGTGCCCGCTGTGTGGATAGGGTGGGGGGTGAAAGGATGGGGTGAGAAACCCTGGAAAAAAGGGAGGGGAGGGGACACCTCAATTACCTGTGCTCCCTCTGACCCCTCTCTCCCTCTGTCTCTCTACGGACAGACCCACTGTCTGAGAGGCGGGGCACATTTCCACAGGCAGATGCACATCCCCCTCCTTTGTTCAACACAGTATTTGCTGCTTTTCCTGAAATGCAGAAACTTAATTGCAACATTTTTTTTTCCTATATTGCATTTCTCCTTTTTTATGTCACTGTCAAAAAAAAAATTGTAATTCCCTTTAAAAAGAAAAATCAAAGCATTTTTCTGTTGTGTGTTTATGTCTGATCATGGAACTTGGCCAGGAGATATTAGATTAAAGATGTACAACAAAATAAAGCGCAATTTTACCTGAACTGAGCAGTTATCTCAAACATATTCAGCAGGTTACATGCAGCTGTCATAGTTTATTTTGGAGCTCCTGCATTGTCTAATACAGTAAGTGACAGAGACCGGTGTAAAATCAATACTTCACAGGAGTGTGATGTCTTAATAAACTCTCTGTGTTGTTCAGACAGGAAAGCTAGACATGTACGAGAAGGACTACAGCGCAGGCCATTGTAGAGCTGTCAAGTCTAACCCTCAAAAGCAGATGAAGCTGTCAGATTATTAATATATTTATACTGACAGGCCCCAAGTCCACCCCTAAAACCCTCCCCTCTTTCAGTGTCTCTCAAAAAATATGCTCAGCTTCAAAGACACAGGCCACAGGGTTGGATGCAAGGTCAAAGGCCAAATACATTTTGAAAGCAAATTCTCTTCCTTTTGCAACCTGTTTTTATTGCTGTCGCTCCCCTTCTCTGCAGCGACCATTCAGCTGAAACTTAGGCTGAATTGGCAGCAGCTTTCAAAGCGCTTGGCAGCCTGGTGATCCTCAGGAGCTCTCAGCTGACATCTCTCTGGGCTAGTCTATGCTCTGGGGTCAGTGTGAGCCCTGACTCCCAGGACCCACTCACTCAGGCGCTACCATGAGTCAGTCCCACAGACTGAAATTAAAATGTGAAAAGCTGTGCGACTGAAGGCATTCCTCACCCCCCATGGCATTTTCCTTTCTCTGTGACAGCTCCTCTGAGACTGCTTTTTCTTTCATGTTTCTTTTTTCCCTTTAGATTATTTAACAACATGCGAACAGAGCTGTCAAGGAGAGACATGCTTGATCGACAGAGCAAGGGAGTGTCTTAGTCAACATGGGGTTAAATTCGATTTTCTGCATGTTCAGTACGCCATTCTCAAGCCAGTTATTGCTTTGGCTTGATGTTTTTTGATGGATCAATTATCCGTTATAACATGTTGCGATGCCAAACATAACGGCAACTATGACACCTGTCACAATCTTCTATTAGAGTAAGGAAATTGAAATAATTTAATGACAGCTAATTTAGTCTTTGTTTTGAATCTCATTACGGCCACAGTAATTGTGTTCTATAAAAAAAAAAAAAAACTGAATGTGAAATATCGCTGCACGCCTAAAGTACCCAGACTACAGCTAATAATTTGATAGCGCTCAGTGAAAACAGAAGTGAATAAATTGTGCTTTATCTGATTCAGGCAAACAAGTTTGAAAAGACCATGAGATCTTGGAGATTTTTCTTTCTTCTTTAAGATTAGAATAAAATTTAGGCAGAAATATACCAAAAATAAAATATAAATACAATAGCAAGGAAAACATTACAAAACATCATTATTAATTACAGTACAATTAATTGGAATTTTATATATATAAAATTCATTGTTCATATATTTATATATGTGTGTGTGTGTGTATGTGCGTGTTTACAATGTATACAAAATGTTTTATAATCTCTGCATATGTATCGCTCTGGATAACACTACAGTATAAAAAAAGATGTTAAGATACTAACTCATGCCAAAATTTTTTTCCTTTGCTGTTTGAAATCCTATTGACAAATTACAATATTTTATATTTTAACTTCATACCACCTAATAAATCAAAGATATTGCTTCACTTTGGGACAAAGCACCGGAGAGCTAAATAGAATTGACATGCTTTTCAATGCCACGTATGTGAGAAAGCTGTGTGGGAGCGTCTTATCGGTACATGTGTGCATATACTTGAATTTGCAAGTAAAGAGCCTTATTGGGATTACCCATGGTACATTCTACTTGGTATCATAAAGAGAAAGAGGGAGTAGATGTGTGTCTCTTTTTTTTTCAGGGATTCGGTAAGCTCTCTGTCAATGGTTTGGAGTTGAATTGCCTTGGATAGCTCCCCTCATTCCATGGAATGATCTCAGACCTAATTTACAGGGCAGCTCAGGATCCAAAGTATACACGGCTCTCTTCTGCATAGAATGTGTGAAATAGATAGAGCAGCCATCCCTCAGATGTGCTGAAGTAATCTTCAGCCAGAGCTAGTCCAGCAGGCCTCACCCCTAAAGGGATTGATGCAGTGTCAAAACCTTTGGCTCAGGGGTCATCCTCTCTTCTTGCCTCCTCAATCTGACAAAAGCTGAATTTCTTTCCCTCACTATTCGTTTCTCTTTTTTCTTCTATTGAATTCATCAGCAAGGGAGGCATGAGATGTGAGATGTGAATGAAACATTTTCATTAGAAGGGAGGAGAATCCTCGGTCAGAGACAAGGCCGGAGCTGATCTAAGCCAATGACATCCCTACCAATTCTTTTTTTCTTTTCTTTTTTTTTCCTTCTTACTTTCCCTAGCTGTCACTCTCAGCGGTATGTGGCAGGCTGATTGAAATCAGCACTGTGTCAGGGCCGTCATATCGCAGAAAGACATAAAACATGCAGAAACATCAATAAGCAACAGGCCGCTGACAGCTCTCAGGCACCGGTGCCGGCGGAGGAGAGATGAGGGGAAGGTTAAGACTCTGGGGGGATGCTGCGCAGTTGAAGTGTCTTCTTCAGGCTTCACTGAAACCCAGGAAAGACAAGATAAAGTCTATCAGGTTATCGCCTAGTTCAAGTTGCTTCTCGGACAGCAAGGCCACTGGGACGCTGGATGTCAGAAGATCTGTGTGTGTGTGTGTGTCCTCTGTGTGTGTGTACAGCAAGCATGTGTTTCTGTGGGTCTGTGTATGTGTTCATGCAGGTGTACGGTGCTGGAGGAAAGAGCTCAGAAAGACGCTGCACTTGTTAGTGTCTGTAGCTTGACTTGAATTTTCATGATCAAAGTTGAGAGGAAGTAATTTTTCACTGCAGGAAAAAAAAACATTGTGTCATAAATTCAATGTGAATTATGTGACGTGTTCAAGCTGTCAAATGACCAGTTTGAATTATCTTTTTTGTTTCTTGTGTTTGTAAAATACCTGAAACATACTTTCCACTTTAATTTAGCAAATAAGAATAAGCAAAATAAATAAATAAATAAGATGGATAACATACTAGTTATGCCCACTAGTGATGGCCAAGAGATACTTTAGGAATTTCATTGTGCATGTAATTGACTAATGGGAGGTAAAGGTGATAGTCTGTTAGATTGCAGCCTGACACTGTCTCTTACCACTTCTAATTAGGCAAGTTTTTAGCCCAGGGAAACTGCTGAATTTCATTTCTCACATCCGATATTGGTCATCATACTGCCCTAACCTACATGGTTAGAATTATTATATGGGACAAATAATCACCTTATCCGGATTGTGACTTTGAAGAGGTAAATTTACCAGTAATTAGCATGACACAGAAGTCGACGAAGGGAGCAGAGCTTTGGATGAAGTTGAAGTTTCCCCCGAAGTTGAAGCTTATTATTTTTGTGTTGATGGGTTAATGTTGTGGACAGGCGCCCATCTGCATATCAAATGTGACTCCTATTATTTTATGTTCCTCTCTGCTAACAGCGCCTCCCAGCACTCCTCCATGTTCTCCTCCATCTGCCTCCTGTCCATTGATCAGCCTTCCAGGGCATCAGTCTGTTTAACATCTGCTGCAAGTTCCAGCAGCTCAGGTAACTATCTAGCTGCTCTCCACCGCCTATTGATCTTCACGTCCACCTGCAGGAACATCTGTTTCGGCATGTCGTTTGTCAACACAATCAGCTACTTTGTTTCGCTTCACATCTTGTCCACTTTCACTCACTCTCACAAAGCAGTACTACTCCTAAATGCTTGCTAAATTGTTGTTTACATTGTTGTAATAATAACAGTAAATGACACACTCATTATAGCTTGGCAAATAAGCAAGTGTCTATATTTAATTCCAAATTAGTTTGGAAATTTAATAGATTGTATTGATCGATTTATTCTAAGGCATTGTTGATTAAATATTCTACTATTTTGCAACCTACTGTTGGAAACATTATTAATTTTTGCAGATGTTTTAATCAAATAGGCTTGCACAAATCAAGCTGCAAAACATAATATTTTATTTTAATTAAATGCTAATTCTTTACACTCAAGCAAATTATCTGTATAACATTTTGGGAATTATATTTCCAAAATGTACCATTGTTAATGACTTAAAAAAAAAAACAGAAAGAAAACACAGTTTTTTGTTGTTTTCAATTGGATGCTGGACACAAGACATAAGACAAAGTCAAGGGCCGAGAAGAGTTTGGATCTTTGAATTTGTCCTCTTCACAGGCTTCTAGTGCTCGGAGGAACCACCGTGGCACAGTTTAATTTGCTCTTTTGTAACGATGGGGCGTAGGTTAGTTCATTTCAATTTTTGATTTCGAAAGCTATCAAATACAGCTCAGATGAGAAATCAATTTTCCCAGCTGCCTTGGCTTTGTGGTGAAAAGAACTCCCGCTATTGGTGAACACCCAGTCACATGACTGAGTCAGGGATTAGTTCAGTAGGCCTGTGTTGCCACCACCTCAATTACGGGCTGCCTTTTGTCATTTACCTCTATAACATCTCATTCTCAGGCACAACTCATATTTAATTCATGAAAGCCTCCACAAGAGCAGTTGTACTAGTGTAGTTTGTTACAGAAAATCTGACCAAATTTTGACCACAGCTTTGCATGATAGCAGGAGTGATTGTGACATGGGATAAACAATGGTAGAACAGTAAATGCCTAATCCAGGCCCGCAAAAAATGCTATTAAAAGGATAGATTTTAAAATATGTACAGCTTCATCAAACAACATGATGTATGTGTTTTAAAAAAAAAATATATATATATATTGTGAGAAATGGAAATGATCATTTTAATTGGAACAGTAGTGTCCTATTTCATATCATAGACAATGACAATAATCAGTGCCATTATTAGTCATGTCATGTTATCAGTTATGAAAAGGTGACTCTGGGCGGTTCCACTGACAGTAAGTACTTGCCTGAATAAATCCTGGTCAGTTTTGCTTGAGTGTGGATTCACTCTGTAAGTGTGATTGATCTACAGTAAATAAAATGATCACAAATCAATATAGTCTATTGCTTACAGATGTTAAGTAAAGGCCTGTTTGTTCAAGTCACACGCTTCACAGTATGAACCAATATATGTGCTGAATGATGACTGTAAAATAATTGTCAGTAATTGCTTTTTGATACATGTGACTAATTACTGACACTACAAAAACCTCAAAGCGTTTCGGACTGTGTGTCTGAGCATATTTTACATTTTTATGAAGCGTTAGTTTGGAAATTGAACCCAATCCAGCATTTCTTTTTCTCAAATGAGCCCTCTTTTCCTTTGCACAACACAAATTGACAATTTGTTCAGTAATCAAAGAATCTCTCTTTCATATGGAGCGGTTCATGAACACAAAGTAGAGAGAAGCCAATTTCTGGACATATCATGAGATTATATCCATTTGACAGTTATTCTATGTAGTTTCCATGACAACTGTTTGGGTGAGGCCCCCAATAAAACCAACCTCAGCTGTCATCTCTTCACCTAAAAGCTTTGTAATTGCTCTCATTTGCATACTACAATTAAGTGTGTTAGCTCACAGCAAGAACAATCAACCTCCACTAAGGACTGGGGATAGTATAATTATTATATCAGTGGATTTGTATAAAACATTACTGACGAGCCTTTGTTTGACGTCGGCATTGTACTGTCAGGCTAGTTTCACCACTTATTTTCATAAATATACATATTCCACAGATGGTGATGGGTAATGCATAGGTACAGGTTTAAATATGACTACTAGTTTCTCTATTTCTTTATGATCAGATATTCACAAGGTATTGTACCTGAGTATAGTGGTGATAAAGATTATTCTGATAAAACCATATGAATTATATATCAGAATTGTGTTGTAGGCTCCTGCATGTCGGTCACTACAATACAAAGATATTTTTATCCAGTTTTGATGGGAGGCTTTTTGACTCAGTGCTACACTTGACTCGGTAGAAACAGAATGATTTGCAGTTGTGGGACACAGTTTGAACTGCTGATTGAATGGAAAGGTTATGTGCAGTGGGCTCTAAGCATTGTTTCTTTTTCTCTCAGATGCCCAGAGACTGTAATGAAGAGCTCTTGAACTCTCAGTCAGAGAAGCTGTGACAGGAGTTCAGGAGGATGCCACTTTGCTTTTGCTGGACATATTACACACATACACCTGTACGCACACGCATGCTCAGGCGCACGTATTTCTGTATTAGCAAACAGCTAATACAGAAATCAAAATAAAGCCGTCACTCACTGATTGTTTCACAAATCATTAGCAATTTAGTTAAAGTGAACAATATCCAGTCTTCCTATTGATATTGGAAAAATACAAAAACCAGCATATGTGTATTTTTTTTTCTTTTTTTTCTTTTTTTCCCTCTTTTTATTTATTTTAGAGATTAGAAACTTTATATGTTTTTATATCTTGTAAAACTCAACTTTGTGAGATCTAAAATCCGCCTTCCAGCCTTCAGAGTTTTATTATCAGGTCTGTGATGCTGCAGTACATCTTTGGGCAGGTACATTTTATTTTTTCCCTTCAGGCCCTGAATTGAAATGGAAGACCAAATGGCACAAATGGCAAGTGCACCATTCCTAGCTCTCTGCAGCCTCCCAACACAAACTGGTCAAGCAGAAATGAGACCTGCATCAATTTTAATTTGTATTTATCCTGCTGATGACCCGCTCCTTTCAGTCTGCCGTTGGAGGCACAAATTACACCCATCATAACTCTGATTTTTACCGGCCCACGGTGTGCTATCAGAAAATTAACATGGTTATATACCACTGGCGGGTTCAAGGTGTCACAACACAATTATACAATCATCCAACCTGACGCGCTCTGACTGGTCGCTGGTGTATGACAACTAAGCTGGAGGGCTACACTGTCTGTCACATCCAGGCGTGTAAGATAAGTTCACTGAAGAGTAGACTGTGCCTCAGTGTTTGCGTTTCTCTATCTAAATCAGTTAAATATCTCAAGGCTGCTGCGGCGGATTTTTTTAGAGGGAGGAACTCACATCTGAACTGATCTTTGACTTGCCAGTTTTTTATTTGGCACACCAAGTTGAGCCTGCAGAATTTGCTGTAACATAAATCAGAGTGATATGAAGTGGGATGCTTGTGTATCATTAATTAAATTAAATCATCAATAAGGCAAATTTCATGAAAAGCCTTATTGAGCAACAGCTCACTCTGACTTTCATTCAACCCTAATCCTTGTCTCTCATAAAACTTGGACCACAAAAATGAGGGGAAGCTCCCCTGCCTGGATCCCCAGTGTGCTCTGTGTCAAGCCATTAGGCTGTGTGAAATGAGGTGCCACTCATGAGTTATAATGCTGCAGATCTATAGATGCAATGGTTAAAATATAGCCCTTCAATGCTCAGCTCTCAGTTGGACTTGAGGAAATAATTCTGCTCTGATAGTGGTCGATCCAGCAATATCCCAATTCAAAGTCACAAAGATATGAAGAGGGTTGTTGGATGAATTCTAAATAATCCACTTTAGGATCCCTGGGAGATTAATGGAAAAATGTATGTGTGTGTTTTCTATTTGTGTGTCTGTGTGAGAGTGATGGGTGCTGAATAAAATATATATTAAAAAAGAGCAGCAAAAAAATTACTTTTATATACAGTACAGTGATGTTATTAATAAGATTATCAACCTTGGCAATGAAAAGAAATGACACGCACAGGAATAATGAAACTGACAAACTGACAATGTTTTCTCTCCCATAAAAAAAAAAATGCCCAAACTATTCCTTAAGATCCACCAGAAATGGATGTACACTTTCAGAAAATCTATTTGTGGTCTAAAGTCCATTGTTCATTGTATCCAATTTGAAAGCACATTTCTAAAACCAGCTGTTAAAGATCTACTCAGTGAAAGTTAGTGACTACTGCTATACTTAGAGGCACATAACAAAAGCAAGCGAGCAGCAGTCTGCCCTTCAGAAATATTTACCCAGAGGTACTGTAGATGTAACAATGATAAGGAAATAAAGCTAATAAGTGTCACTTTGATGTGACAACAAATTATACATGGTTCTATCAGATCTCATTTCCATTCCACAACACAGAGACAGAGAATACCCTGAAGCATGGCTGTTAATGGGAGCCTGTATCAGCCATCATGGAAAGCCTGCCTCATTACTCACTCCAGCACAACTGTGCCCAGGGTGGTCGATTTCCCCAACGGACACCGGTTCACAGACCAGAGAGGCACTGTGAGGCATATGACTTGTTTTTCAATGCACAGGGCACAGATGCCGTCATGCTGCAAGTGTGTGAAATTGTTTTATCAGGAAATTCATTTAAGCTAAAATAAAAAAAAAAAAAAACAGGGAATCAAAAAAGAATTCAAAATATGAGTTTAACATTTTTTAAAGTTGTATGTTGTGTCTTATAACTCGTGATTATTGGTTTGATAAATTTATAATTGATTCTCTTCAAGGCTTTAGAAAATTAATCTATGTTGCTATAACCAGCAACCACTCGTCTTCATTTTCATTATACGTCTGATTCTATACGACCTGATTCATATTCAGAGAGAATTTTCCATTTAGGAGGGCGCCAAATACTCACATAACCTCCTATCCTTTCCAACCTATGCAATGAATATTTTAAAACCTTAATGTATATCAGGCGTCTTAGTCTTTTCTTTGTCCATACGTGATATCTTAGGGGCCCTTTTCCTACTACGAGAACACTGGCACTCGGTTTTCTTTTTTTTTTTTTTCCCCCTCTCTTCACATTTTGCAGTCTCTACTGCTCACTGGTTTTACTCTCTCTACCCCCGTTTCTATCCTTCCTGACAAAGTCAATAGGGGGCATCCCTCATCTGTCAAAAACAAACATCAGAATATGTCTCCTGTTTTTTCCTCTTTTCTCATTTCCTCTTTTTGTGTAGTGTCGCTGCCTGCTAGACTTACAGTAGATTCTCAGTGTGTCAGTCTTGTACAGATTATAATACTATTAGTGAGGCTGCTTGGCGACTCTAATCGACATATGCACGTAAGAGCAGTCAAAACATATAAGGGAGAAAGTCCTGGAGAAGTAGCTGACCCTCTGGTGACTCTCTCACCCAGAGGGGAGGCAGCAGCACTTGCTGTGTGTGTTTCAGTGCAATCTGTGGAGCAGATGGCTAGAGTCCTGGGCAGAGAGCAGCAGGTCTCAGTCTGCATGTCACCAGGATGACGGGAGCTGGCTCCCTCCGAGCTTTAGTTAATACCTTCCTGTATGACAGACTTGTTAAGGGTTTGGGCGAAACTCAACTGACTCTTCACAAAAGAACAATACTCTCTCTCTCTCTGTGTCTCTCTCCCTGTGTTGCCTTTTCTGGGTGGTAGTAAATATTTACTGGTAAGTACTGCCCTCAACCTCTCTCTCTTTGGCAATGGGAGCATAGTATATTTAGTATATTTTATATTTAATTTTGCTGTGTTTAGAAAACATTAATGTCAATTAATATCTGACATTATGGAAAAAGTGCATAAAAAATTAATATTACCACAAAACATATCAGTTTGTACACAGACACACACACACGTATATATATATATATATATATACATAAGATTTGACTTGATTTCACATAGACTTTCAGTGAGAAGTTTCTGCAGAGGTTTCTCATGATGAAAACATAATAGCAAAATCAGCAGTGCGGTAAATAAACATTTGCTTAACTTTTGTTCATTACTCTCTCCCTCTGCCACTTAATCTTGGTTACTGGCAGGTAGAGTGGGCTAGGCCATGCCTTTTGAGGTGCAAGTGTTGTTGCCTCTCCTCCTCTCTTTCCTTCTCTCTCTCCTCATATTATATAAAGAGTGGCAGCAGGCAGAGTGACAGACTGCCCCAAGAGATGACACCTGTCACCGAGGGGAGTGCTGCTAATCTACAAGCCTCATTTTGTTTGAACTCTTTGTCACCTTGCCGTCAAATCCTCATCTTCTCAGTCACTGCCAGCTTCCCTCCCCTTTGCTTTTCTACTTGCTTTGCTTTACCCAGTTTCTCCATAGTGTATAGTACCTTCACCATCACACCATGCAAACCAGTCTTCTCTGGTTGAAACATGTTCCTGCTAGCATTTATTTATTAAATGAGTATTGTTTATGTTTTTATTTCTGCATGTCATTTCTGTGTGTCATTCTGGATTACTTATATGTAAATACATAGTGAGTACTTTTTGACAAAGCCAAACACAGTTAAATTTTGTGTTTTTTTTTTTTATTGGTGTTTAAAAATTACTTACATCCCGTCAGTGTATGAGAAGATGAGGCGTCCTTGTTCAAATGTTTTTATTTCCTGAACAAAGCCCCATTCATTGATATTGAGATTTGTCTAAGTTAAAGTGATCTGAATAGAAATGCAGTCTGGAGTGGCTCAGTCTCTATGGAGCAGCACACTCCACCCCCTCACCAAATATCTATATTGTCCACTTCTACAGACTATGCTTTGTAATTATAATATAATTCATTATGTCTATGCTGCATGTGTCACAAAGGAGGAGTCCTCCCCAAAATCGTCCTGCGCTGTTCAAGCTGACCGAACACATTCTTGTTCCCATTTTAAAGCCTGCAGCTTGGAAATATCCGCTCACACCCCCATAAACAATAGACTTTCCTTC
>VUQI01010146.1:76831-94561 GCA_015106735.1 Paratilapia polleni
TTTAAGTTGTTGTGTGTATTTATTTGTATAAATAGTCAGAAGAAATAGAGTTCAGGAGGGTGAGTTTCTTGGCCTTGTGCCTTGAATTTTTTCTTTGCCTTGTGTCATAGTCCACTTTCACATTTCCAGATAAAAGTGCATGACAACATTTGCAGAATTTGCAGAAAATAGAAATTAAATATAGTTAAGAGCTAACAGATGCAGCTACAGTCAACATTTCTAAGGACAAAACAAAAGTACACAAAGAAGAGTAGACTTCAAATAGTAGTAAGGGCACTTATGGTCTACTTAGTGTTTGTGTCTTGTCTGCTAGTTTTTAAGCTTCTTATCCTTATCTAAGTAGTAACAACTACACCACAAGATCTTATCATCGCTCTCCCAAAGTAGCCTCTCTTTAAGCAGCATTGCTGTCTACACAGGATGACTACACCCTCTTGCTTTGTCTCGTGCATGTTACTGAGAGTGTCTCCTTAAGTTGAGTTGTTGGGAGAGGTTCCTAAATATAGCGGGAAAAGGACTTAGCAGAAAAGATGAAGACTGACATGTTGAAGACGAGGTGGTGATGTTGCTCATTTGAATCACGCTGTAGTTTTAAGGAAACCAACGTAACTTATTCAGTGGGCTTTTTTTTCTAATTTTATTTTATTTAGCCATTTCTTGCAATTTTGAATTCCTTTTGCGAGTGTGTCCTAGACCAAGATAGGCATCCATAATCTGTTGTCTTTTTGATAGCTGGAGAAACCGGAGCTCCCAGAGAAAACCTGTGCAAACACAAGGAGCAGGACCCTCTTGCTGTGACCGAGCCTCCATTCTGCCATATAATACCAATTGTACTACTAGGGAGCAAAATAATTCCAAAACAAGCTGACAAATACACAGCACTGACACAGAAGATATTATGACATACAGCTACCTGAAAAATGTGGGAAATACCTTGGACTTGGACTGCAAGATGTTTGACTTTCTTCACCAAAACGTTGATTACTTTGTTCAGTAGGTTCATCAGTGTTTTAGTAAAACTAGCTCCCAGCTCCCTCTAGATAACATTTAATAAGTACAGTACTATGTTGTAAATGTCCAAGCTGTCAGTCACAAGTAATAAACTTAATTTACTTCTAATTTTTCAGCTTCAGGATGATAATTCTTTATGGGTTCATGACTAAACTACTTCACTACATTGTGGTCCTTTTATTCCAGTGTAAGAATGATATTACCTAAGGCAGGTTTAAATAGATTATAATATGTAGGCAAAGTATTATTTGTCCCAAGTGCTCAACATCCCTACAGTATTTTCACAGCTTTTTTTATATATATATGTATAATTTAAATAAATATGAAATACAAATTTTGTATCTTTGTGCTTTCTTTGCCAGTGAGTACAAAACACTGCTAATACATACTAAACTGTTAGCATTTCCAAAGGCAGAAATACAGTTTTGTGTAAAACATGGGGTTTGCTATATGCAAATTACATATTTTTTATGCTTTAAAAATTAAAAACAAATATTAAAAACAGTTATTTAAAACATTGTTCACATGTTACTATTTGCTTCATGAACTGAACAAAAAAACGTCTTGCGATAACCTCTACCTTTATTTTGACGTTGGTTACGTGATGTGATCAAGAAGTTAAGAGATTGTGGCTAAGAAAGGCAAACTGTACCTGATTTAAATTTGGCTACCAACCCCACTCAAGTAGTAAACTTGTGCATTGATATAGAATTCCCAGCACTTCTGCCAAGCTTGGAACTCTCCCTATAACGTTCCTTTTAGTAAGTGTATCAAGCACCACCTGCAAAATGCACTGGATTGACTACTCTCCCAAAAAGAGCAACCCTTCAACTTGAATTTCATTCTGGGGAAGAGGAAGAAGTTGCAGGAGGCAGCTTGAGGTCATAAACTAGGGTACAAATAACATGCTGCGATATTTTGCACATTATTGCTGTGCATTCTATGTTTTTCACGCCATTAAATAGCATGAAATGATTCACAAAAAGCTTAAAATGGCTACACATGGCATATAAAATGTGCTGGATGTGCAAATCCATGATATCGTGTTGCAGGGAGCTAAGCTGGCATTTAGTGTGAGTTGGTAGCCATTGTCATTGTGCTGTAGTTCAGTTCATATTCCTTCATAGGCACCTCGGGAAGTAGAATTTGACAGACTAGGGGACAAATTTAGAGTGCACAATCCCAATGAATCATAACAAATGAGCATTCTCCTGGTTGTACTCCTGACCTTAAATACCTTTTTGGTGTTTGAGACTGCCAGCTCTTCCACTGCAAAGGCTGCTGTTTGGGTTATTAGCTACAGCACCAACTCACATCACCACTGATGATCCCTGACATGAAGGTCATTTAGGGCCTGTTGACAGAGATCCTCCCAGACCTTGGCACAGGTCCTGATCTTGATTGCATGCCCACTACCCAGAATCCTGACTTACAAAACTTTCCACTGGTGCCTTTTGCATACACATGACCACACCCTCTTGTTACAACCATCGTGAAGGACAGCAAAGACTGTCATGTCAAATTTCATGACTGCATCTTGCAGTGTTGTACTTCCTGCTACAGTGTGTCACCAAGACCACATTTTACCACGTTGATACACACAGAGACAGACATACTAACAAGATGAAACTGTTGCAGCAAAGATTAAACGTGTGGCATGTACAAGAGTTCAGGTACTTTTCCACTTGTACCATGTGAGAAAAATTCAAGAAATAGTACTACATTCTAAATTACTACTCAAACCTTGTGGTAACACTCACAACCACAGCGTTCCTCTAAACAGCTGGCTGATCTTAAAAACGAAGCTAACTGATGTCGACAAAGCAGGGAAAGGCCTTGTCAGTCAAGATACTAAAGCTAAAGACAGACTGGCTTTTACAGCAGGACAATGACCCAAAGAAGACTTTAAAATTAACAATTAGCTACTTTAAGAAATACAAGCTGTAGTTTTTGTACTGAAATTTGTGGGGCAATCTTAAACATGCTATGATAGCCTACAAAGTTATCTGCAAGGATAGCAGATTAAAATCGAAAGCTTAAAGTCTCTTAGCAGGCTTTACAAGCTGTGACATTTACAAAAGTTGTGACTTACAATAGCTTACAGAAATTTTGGATATGCCATAGTTAAAATTGGAAATTATTTTTAACTGGTGAATCAATGTGCGAACATTTACAGTGTCGTTTCCTGCAGGGCTTGTATTTACTTACTGAAAACCATTAAAGTGTGTCATTTGACACCCCAAACTTTTGTTGGCAAGAGAATCTACCAGACACACAGTTGATTTTGATGTTGTGAGTTGCCAGATGCTCTGTTTTTGATGTGCACTGTCACCTTTGAACTTTTGTCTGTTTTGTCTTTTCATTAATTATCTGCCAATATTTATTGAGTGGATGTGGATTGCTTTCACAAGTTAAAAGCATTTTAATATGTTCATAACTACAGTATGAGTAATTTCCACCAATCAGAAGTCAATGTGTCACCTCATGTTATGTTCGCTTTTAAAAAATGTTGCACAAAGCTTTCAATAGTTTACTGTATCATGGAACATATTTGTGCTGTTTGCTGAATAAAATACTGTAGAACAAAACTTATAAACTTAAGCCTATGAACAGATTACTCAAACTATCAATAAATAATAACAAATCATATGTTAGTCATCCAGTTAAAGAAAGAACATTATACACTTTAACAACTGTATGTCATTCTTGTGTGTTGTAAATAGTTTTTGGCCAGCAGGCAAAAATGGTTAATGAAGCGGCACATGACCACTGATGATTACAGACATTTAATTAACAAGCTTTTGCTAGTCCACTTGCCCCACCATTCTTTGAAGATAAAGAAAAGATATAAGCACACTCTTTCTGTCAAGGACTTAGTACAACAGCTCAAAATGTGGCTATGTGGACAATTGAATGTCAGTCTGCCGGTGGGTTGGTCAGTCCAGAACTGTTATCCATGCTCAGTTGTCTTACCCTTACCCTTACTTTTCATCTAGTGCCTTTATCTGGTTTAAAAAACTAAATACACTGCTCAAATCACATATCAGATCTTGAATAAAATATTCAAGCTGAAAATTTTTACTAACATACAGTGTGTAATTTGTTGACGATAAAATGACATGACAGTAGTCAGTAGGAACCAAAATCATCAACCCTTTGAGGGCTGGACACACCAAAATTCAAAGTTTAAAATTGAAATCAAAGGCTGATCCAACTTGCTTTATAATGTGGCTCACTAGGGCATGCTCTTAATGAGATGCTGAATGGTGTCCTGGGGCATCTCCTTCCAGATCAGGACCAGGGCATCAGTGAGCTCCTGGACAGATGCACTGATACTTAACTTTACAGAGGTTCTCAATTGGATTCAAGTCTGGGGAACATGAGGGCCAGTGAAAGGAACCAGTGCCTTCATCATCCAGGAACTTCCACGCACTCTTACCACATGAGGCTGGGCATTGTCCTACACCAGGAGGAACCCAGGGGCCACTGCATCAGCACAATTTCTGAGAATGGATGTGAGGATTTCATCCCCATACCTAAAAGCAGTCATAGTACCTTTGGCCAGAGCGTGAAAGTCTGTGTGACCCTCCAAGGATATGTCTCCCCAAACCATCACTGACCTACTGCCAAACCGGTCATGCTGGATGATGTTGCAGGCAGTATAATATTTCTTCAGACACTTTCACATCTGTCACATGTGCTAAGTCTGAACCTGCTCCCATCTGTGAAGAGAATGGGACCTGCCAATTCCAGTGTTCTCTGGTGAATGCCAGTCAACCTACACAGTGGTGGGGTGTGAGCACAGGTCCCGTGCCATCCTTGTGGAGTCTGATTCTAACAGTTTGGTTAGAAACATGCACATGAGCACACTGCTGGAGGTCATTTTGTAGGGCTCTGGCAGTACTCCTCCTGTTCCTCCTCACATGAAGAGCAGATACCAGTCCTGCTGCTGGGTTGGCGCCTTTCTACGGCCCTGTCCAGCTGTCCTAGTGTAATGGCCCCACTCCTGGTATCGCCTCCACACTCTTCAGACTGTGCTGGGAGACACAGCAAACCTTCTTGCGACGTGTATGGAGGAGTTGAACTTATGCAACCTCAATGGGCTAGCAAAAAGCTAGAGAAAATCAGTCAGGAGGGATAAGGAGAGAGCAATGGTCTGTGGCCACCATTTGCAAAACCATTCATTTTTTACTGACTTTGGTGGTCTCATATATCACAATGCAACAGTGAAGTAGAACACTGAGTATGTTAGGGTACCATGTTATCACTGTTAGAAGTCATGTATTAACATATTCCTTAATTAGGAAGATAAAAAATCAAATCCAAACCAACTCACAGCCAAAATAACTCACAACTTCAAGAATACCTTTGATGATTTCTATATTTTCTTGTCAACAAATTCCATGAAAAGAACAACGAACTGATCCTAATAATAAGCTGTGTCTAAAGTGAAACTTGACTAAATAGCTTCTAGACAAATTTATTAGACCACCACCCAATTTAAGATTTATGCCACAGCTGCCCTAAATTAACAGTATTTGTAATTGCCAAAATCATTGTTTATGTTTTTGTAATGGTTAATCCACCAGTGTGTGTAAGCTCTTTAATCAAAATGATATTTTTAATGCTAAAATCTAATTATTGTTGTTATCCATGAATTTTCAAATTTACTGTTTTATAAAAACAGCTGAAAAAATAGTAAAGCACATTATTATTTTGTGATTAATTACAGTTATTTGCTTGCAATCCTGAACAGAAAAATTAGTTTTAGTGGTTGAATGTTACACTTAATTATTTTCTGACTTCTCAGAGAAGTCCAGTGTGCCGGCTCAAATTTGGGTATAAAAACGTGAATTCAGTTTGAAATTTTCCACTCCTGTTCAAAATGATAAGATGTCAAGAACTCAGGAGAAAAGGAAAGAGTCCGCATTAAAGCACTTTGTGAAGCTGGATGGTCTTTCTCATTTTTATGACAGGTGGTCTAATAAATTAGTTAAGCACTGTATCATTGACCAACACTATTACACTTAGTGTCATGTTTCTACATTACAAAGAATATGGATATCATAGTTAACAGTGACCACTCTTTCAGTCTCC
Source organism: Paratilapia polleni (assembly GCA_015106735.1). Taxonomy (NCBI): domain Eukaryota; kingdom Metazoa; phylum Chordata; class Actinopteri; order Cichliformes; family Cichlidae; genus Paratilapia; species Paratilapia polleni. The sequence continues at coordinate 82,940 of VUQI01010146.1, forward strand.
AGAGAGTGACTTCAGTAAGGCAGAGGTCAGTCTGCATGCACAGACACACATTGCTGTTTGCAGTGCTTTGCTACCATGTTGTGTGTCAAGTATAATTTTTCTTTGAGAAATTTACAATGTCTGGGACCGACAGTACAGCAAATCTGACACACAAGAATAAACTGCAGCTCTTGCATTATCAGATCCATAAAGTCCTATTAACAGCAGCATATATTTGGCTTGCAATTCTTAGCACTGGCTGCAGCCATACCACCAATTTCCTGCAGTTCTGCAGTTCCATCCATCCATCCATCCATCCATCCATCCATCCATTCATCCATCCATCCAGTATTTTACACTTATCCAAAGCCAGGTAACAGTGGCAGCAAACTAAGCATGGTATTCCAGACGTCATTCTCCCCAGCAACACTTTCAAGATCCTCCTGGGGGATCCCAAGACGTTCCCAGGCCAGACGAAACATATAATCTCTCCAGCGGGTTCTGGGTCTACCCCAGGGTCTCCTCCCAGTTGGACGTGTCTGGAAAACCTTCAAGGGGAGGTGCCTTACCAAATGTCAGAACCACCTCAACTGGCTCCTTTCGACACAAAAGAATAGCCAGTCTACTTCAAGATCCCTCCAGATGTCCGAGCTCTGCTCCCTATCTCTAAGGCTGAGCCCTGCTACCCTACTGAGGATACTTATTTTGGCCACTTGTATTCGTGAACTTACTCTTTTGCTTGTTACCCAGATCTCATGACCATAGGTGAAGGCTGGAACGTAGATGCATGACAGTCCAATACAACGGCACATTACTGCTGATCCTGTACCAGTCTGCCGGTCCAACTCACACTTCTTCTTTCATCACTTGTGAATAAGATCCCAAGAAACTTGAACTTCCTCATTTGGGGCAGCCTCTCTCCCCCAGCCCAGAGGGAGCATTCCATCATTTTCTGGCAAAGAACCATGGCCTCAGACTTTGAGGTGCTGACTCTCTTCCCATCTGTTTCACACTTAGCTGCAAAGCGCTCCAGTACATGATGAAGATCACGCTCTGATGAACAGAACTACATCATCTGCAAAAAGCAGGGATGCTATCCTGAGGTTCTCAAAGCGGACACAGTCCTAACCCTTGCTACGCCTTGAGACCTTGTCCATGAATATCACAGACAGGATTGAAGACAAGGAGCAACCCTGGCGGAGTCCAACACCCACTGAAAACGTGCTTGACTTTGTGCCAAGGATGTGGACACAGCTCTCACTTTGGTGAGACCTGATGGCCCATAACAATGGACCATCTCCTGCAATACACCTCACAGTTGTCCTCTTTGGACCTGGTCATAAGCCTTCTCCAAGTCCAAAAGGACATGTAGACTGGATGGTTAAACTTCCATGATCCCTCCAGAAGTCCTGCATTGGTCCTTCTGAATCCAAGGTTCAACAGTCTGTCGGAGCCTCCTTTCCAGCACCCTGGAAGAAACTTTCCCAGGGAGGCTGAGCAGTGTGATCTCAATAATTGGCTCACACTCTCCAGTCCTCATGTTTAAAAAATAGGAACCACCACCCTGGTCTGTGCTCTTTCCACTTTGAGGAACTCCTCTGGTGGTGAGGTCTGGAAAAAAACAAATCCACGTTTTCAACATTTGGTCAAACTCCTTGTTGACAGATGACTATGTTTATATAAATGGACATAGTCACCAAGACAGTACCCATTGGCTTGTGACATCCTGTTTTACAGTCTTAATTTGAGCATAATACATTAGGTAACATAAGTCTTAAGTCTTACAAATCTTAAATAAATAGTAGTGTGTTACTGTAACATTGTTCTGAACAGGTTTTGAAAAATAATTTGTAATCTTTTTGCTTTCTAAACTGGTGTTTCTTTCTAAATAAAAAAAATCCTTTTTTCTTGCTTCAATGAATATATCATTCTAAAGAAGCTGTGATAGGGAATAAAAATAAAAAAAAGCTTTTCTAAGAAATTGACATTAAAGCCTATATTTTCTAATTTCAAATCTTTATGACAGGTGCCAAAATGTACTTTGAGACTCCTTGAAGAAAAACTATAATTCTGTAGCCAGAAGATGATCAAAAGTGGTTAAATGTAATGCCAAACTAATACTACCAAAAGAAGTCCACAACGATTTCACCAAAAGCTTACATGCAGACTTTTTCAGTGAGTAGGTTCTGTGATCACTACATTCAAAGCTGGATAAATCGGTTAGATTTGATTTTGCAGGCACAGCTAGTATTCAGCTGAATGGATATTAGTAAACTGAATCAGGACACCCTGCAAATAATTCTACTGCCAGATCCTACTGCCAGGACATTTACTGTGGGGAAACTCACAACATGTTGGTTGCAAAGATCATTTTTACACAACCCACTCACCAGATAGGCCGCTGATATTGGATGATTTCTGGGAAACCCAGATTACACTCAGTGACAACATTTTTGAGCATTTACTGCCAACATTTTCCACTTGATTATTCCTACAACATCTGCTCATGACAAGTACAGTATGGTTAAGGTTTGGTTAGGTTTAGGCAACTGAAGCTATTTGGTTTAGGTTATGGAGTGCTCAAAAAATAAGTACATGGATATGTTTAGGCAGCTAAAACATGTAAAGGTTAACAAACAAACTACTTTTAACAAATTCTTCCTTCTCAACAACCCACAAAAATTGTCTGCATACGGAGTGGAATTAAGTATTTAATGTATGATATCCATTTGGTGATAATTGAAAAACAGTATACTAGTTTTGAATTTGATTTTGTGTCATATTGTCGGTAATCTTCTTCCTTTTTAAATACTCACAGTTTATTTGTAGTGTTTTTTGAGTAGCAATTTGCCATGACAGTATATCAATACATCAACTGTTGCTTGTAAATAAAGTCAATATAGTAAAAAGTAACAGTGTTAGTAGCCCATTTATTTATTCTAACAAAAGTATAATTAACAAGTCATAAGTGAAATGGCTTTCATTAATGATTACACAAACTATGAAAGGAGTATTATCTCATATATGTTTTTGACAAATGTCCAAGCTTTTTGTTTCTGTTAATTTGTCAATGAATGCAAATGTTACCCAAGAAACAGATAAGGTGGATTTTCCTGACCCCCAACCCTCCATCCCCAAGCAATAAGAAAACCCTCAGGTGGTCTTTTGTGCAGATAAGAGTTGATACAATGTGATACATGACTCCCTGTATGCAGGTGTGAACATTCAATATTACTTTAACCATGGATTTTCTCTCTGTCAACTTGAGCAAGGGAAATATCATTAGGCCAGGTTTTCCAGAGATAAATTTAACTATCTTGGGATGTTATAAACCATTAACATCAAGCAAAGACGTATCACTTTCCACGACTGAGTATTGTATGTGAAAGGTTACACTCACCCCAGTGGATCCCAGTGGATATTAAGCTAACAGTTCTGGACTCCAGTGGGCATCTTAGCAAAGAGATCCGCTTTATTATACTGTAAGTCAATGGCACAAATATGAGCTGAGTGATGTGAAGCTTTTTAGGGAACGCAACCCAACAGGAAGGGGTGCAGCTTGTCTACACTGCATGTAATTTGCAGATTCTTTACACTGTATTGTGTACACTGACAGGTTTGTGATTTGTTTGCACTTCATGGGTGTCTAATTGATTAAGATTAAAGGAGAATGGTTTGTCTGGCTGTCGAAGAAAATTCCTGGCTGATTTGTATTTGCTGTACCCCTCCTTTTTAAGTGCAAGTAAACCCTCCAACTACACACCTAACATGAGCCAACATAGGCCCCATGCTGGTCTGCGTGCTGGTTCACATGCACTGCATGACACAGCAGCTGAATAAAGCCATCACTTACTTACTAAACAACTGGGCTAGTGGCATTGGTCTCAGTTCCAGGGAGCTTTACCCAGTGATGCGTATATTCAAGAACTCCTACTTTCACATATTCTACTCCTATTATTGTTAAGAACATGTGATTAAATAGGAAAAAAGTACAGCTTTTAAAGGCCATCTTTAGATATATGTTATATTTATCATCCCTGTTTTCAAAAAGGAACTTCAGTGATAATCAGTTATATTATTCTTAAAATGTGGCATAAAATTAAATGACATACCGCAGAGTTCTATAAAAATCAAAGTTATTGTATTTCTTGATATTTTTTTCATATTTGCAGTTAGGATTCTGTGATGAAATTATAATTGAATGGACAAAATCCCTTAAAGTGTCTCTTGTGTTAATTAAATCATAAATTTAAAAGGTAGAATTAAAGTAGGTTCAATAACAAAGAGAAAATATTATGTCAAAGTCAGAGAAGTGGATTTATTTTCCACTGCGAACTAAAGCTATACTACAAAGTACAAGAACTGAATCCTGTTCTACTCCACTTTCTTTGATAGTGGACCACCATGTTATAAATAATGTATTAAAGGATTTACAATGCAGAGAAAGAGAGCTGCTTTCAGAAGAATGAAAGTTCCTTTACTATAGTGCCTGAAAAAAGCGTGTTAACTCTTTGCAGCCCAGACCCAATCTGAGTTATAAAAGACTTCATATATTTTCTTTTGTATTGTCCAGGTTAAGAGAGTGTTTGGTTTCCTTTTTACAGTTTGTGGTAGCTTATTTTTTCTGCCAAAAGGTGTTTGAGGCCTACTGGGACCACTTAAAAGTTTATGCAGAGCACTAGCCAAGCTGGACAAAAAAGCCTTGAAGTATGCACACACTGGCCCCTTTCTCAGAACCTCTCAGCTCTGGCTTGGGGGAGTGTTGTTGGTTTATGAGAGGGAAAATAGCCCCAGCCTTCTGCAAAAGTGAAATGGGATTAAGGCCTTTGTCCAGCCCACAATGGTGAGGGGAATTAGCAATAGTTGTAGGCACTTAGAAGAGCTCTCACACAGAAGCTTATCCCAGATTTTGCACAATAATCATTTGAATATCAACAGTGTTTTGCAACTACAGCGCTAATGTATAAACCTCTCTTTTAGATATCGAAATCCCCAAAAGGATTTTTACCACTGGCTACATCACAAATATTCACGCTTTTTTATGGAGAATCATATTTTTGAGTGTCACTGCACTTTACAACGTAGTAAACCATAGACTGAAAGTGTTGCAGAAAGGTTTAAGTTTGGGGCAGAAGTTTTTATTATTTATATTACCTGTATATTTGTTGACTTAATATGTAAACAAGTGATTAAACAGTTAGAAGACTATATCTAATATCCTACAGTGTAATGTTAAATAGATGTCCATTTGGTCACCCAAGTGATTCCCATTTTTAAATAATCGCTAACTCAATGGTATACTTTATTACAAATTTCCAGCATTATTAGCTCATCTTTGCAACATTTCATTAAAAAGTGTACATTAGGAGCATTATCAGAAAAATTTTACAGGGAACATTTTGTATTCAGACCTTTGTGCTGAAATTCTATGATTATAAATTTAAAAAAAAATAATAAAATGAGAAAATTTTAAGAGTGCAACAAATTGCTTCAACTAAATTTTTTTTAAGTCCTTTATGTTAAAACACAAGAACTATACATAAATTGTGTTTTTACTGCTTTAGTATGGAAACACAGAATCCCATGCTCTATCTGACCACAGCATTAGACAGAGATAACTCTCACAGAGGAGGAAGAATTGAGAGCTTCTGCCTCAGTTGAGTCTCACAAGACTGGCTTCAAGAAGTGTGATGGCCTCAGCATTTTTGCCCACACAGTGAAAAACGTATTGTCCAAATCACAAAACATTGAGTGAGATCAGCAGACTTGTCAAGAGGCCCTGGCTTGAATATGAATGATGAGAGAAAAGCAGGGTGGTCCTGGTGCTGTTTTGGTGTTAGGCAGGTGAACATAAGCTCAACTGTCCCTGCCAGCTGTCCGTCCAGAGTTTACCAATTTAAAAAAAAAAAGAGAGAGAGAAAAAAATAGCTGTTTAGCACTTTCATGTAAATTAGCACCAGTAACGGAGAGAATCATCTGCAGACATTGGTGTAATTGCCAAAATTTATTTAAATTTCTGGGCATGATTGCATGTTTTAAGTACTAAAATGTCATCTTAACACATCTTCCTAAAAATTTGATACCTCAGGTATACTCCAAGCACTCACACTGAAATGAAACGGCTGAAGGTGGCTTTTCAAAGTGAACCCACGCATGAATTTTCTGTCAAAATGAAGAAATTAAGACATAACACCTCCCCTTCTTTCCTGTCCTTAACACATGCACGCTTGCTAGTTCAATTCACTCAAGTGTCTGCATAGTTTCTGCATTCAACTGGATACAATGATGCACAAGATGAATAAAGTTATCTCTGCAGCTGAATGGGATGTTGCTTGTGGGAGGGAATGGGGAGGTTCCCTATATGCCTGAGCTGAAAAGAGCTCGGCTTTGAGGGCCAGTGCTGCAGGGGTCAGGGCCCAGCTGCTTTTAGGGGTGAAAGGGACACCGGCAGGCTGGACTGGCGCAAGAGACCTAACAAAACCAATCGTGTCAAATAAAGACATCTCAGATTGGCCGTTGACAGATCCCTTCCCAAAGTTGCTGAACACGCTTCATTCAAACTTTGCTCTGGTTTGTATCACATGTCACAGTCAGAGTCCCATTTCACTTGTTAAGAACCTAATATATAAATCTGTATGTTCGTTTTCTTTTTTATTGGTTTGATTTGGTGGTCTGAAATCAACATTTCTACACAGGTAGGATATTTTTGATCATTTCATAGTGCCAGAATTTTATGTTAAACTTATGTGTGAACCTTAAACCCAGCCTATATATACCTTTAATTCTCTCAAAGTATAATGAGTATAATGGATTTTCATGTATTGGAAAATGTGTTTAACTGTGTTAGCAAGAAGTTTCTAAAAGTGTTTAGTTGATGAGATTATTTTAGGAATTGGAGTGTTGATTGTGCTTCAATTTTAATTTATTTTAATTTATTTTTTTAAAGAAGAAAAAAAAAAGAAGAAGACATGAGGCATTCTCCATGTCTGAGTTTACAGATTTTATAGGGTGCAGAAATTTGCTAAGTTTAAATTTGTGGGGGGTAAGTAGGATAATAATCAGGCCACATTATAAGGAATTGATGGTTCATTTTCCCTGTCAGCAGTAGCAGAGCTTTGCCCAAAGATGTGCCGACCTGTGCAGATGGGGTTCAAAGCCAATTTCCATGTTAAAAACTCCACACGCTCCAGAAATCCCTCACGCTGACTGTCGTTGATCAGAGTATGTGACAAGCCTGTCTCTTAAAACAAGTCTGCTCATGTAAGTAAATGGCAGTGCACAACTGTATAACAAACAGTCTGACCAGGTTTGAGTGTAGTAATAGTCTTGTTTTCATGCATACCCAGAGGCAATGACATAAAGACAAAAGATGGCTCTAGAGTGTGCTGTCAAAATGGAAAATATGGCCCATTATATGTCATACAGTAATTACACAAACTGTAAAAAGTAGTCCTCTCATTTTTTTTTTTTAGTCTTACTCTTCCTTTTATCCACTCTGTGTCAAGTGTCGTTACAAAGCTTTAATTCTTGCCAGAAAATCAGTTCAGCCATTCATCATCAGCTCACATTTAAATTCATTTTCCTTCAGGCTGCTTTTTTTCTCCTGTGTGCCGAGTTTACTAAGAGACAGAAAATCTGTGAGAAGAATAAAGAGATCACTGGGATGGTGGAAATTTGTTTGATGAGTTATGAGATGAACAAATTTTAAAAAGGAGAAAAATACATCTGCCAAGTATCATCCTCAGTATCCTGAGGACAGCATTTACGTCACTCTTTATCTTGCTGTCAACTGCAGCCCGAATTCTGTGTGTTTGCACACATGCACAGACACAAACTGCATTGTGCAGAAAGGAAGAATAATACTTGTAAGTTCTGCATATAATTAGCCCATCCCAGAATTGGCTTTTTTTTTTTTTTTTGTAAAGCTATCTATCTTAATTGCAATCACATATTCTTCAAGAAGAGAAGCAACGGAGAACAGTCTCATTTTTTGGACTTTGTTCTTTGTTCACTGTTATCACACGACTCTGTAATGGTGTCTGTGCTATAAGCTGCTAGCCTGCTCCACTGCGCAGGATGTATTATATCCATTGAAATGCCTGCTAGCTGCAGAGTATTAAGTATGGTGAAAACAACAATCTTGGTGGGGTCTGTGCGACTAACAATAGATAGAGGCATGATGACTTATTAAACACAGCCAAACTGCAGCATGGCTTTTCTCATTACCTTTTCAATTCCCAGCCTATAAAGCCTATGAGTCTGGTGACAAAACTCTTGCCATGTAATTCTCTCTCAGGCTTCTTTCATCAGCCGATTTCGCAGAGAAATATGAAGCTGATTTTATCGTACTCTATAAATTCACAAAAGGCCCTCAAGTTGCCCCCATGGAAGACATACCTCATCTCAGTGATGTGCCACCACTATTGCTGATCCCAAGCATTCGATAACAGTGCCTCTCCTTTTTAATGATTTGACAGACATCAGACACAAGCCCTATAGACACGGCATTTTTAATACACTTTTCTTTGCTTGTTTTCACCAAGCTGCTCAGATGAAAAAACATATCTATCACATCTTTCTCTCTCAATAAGTGATATATATATTAAAACCTACAGCAGCTTTCAGATAATATCAACTGTGCACCTTCGCTACACAAAAAAATAGGTATTTCTGTTGTCAAAACAGCAGACATTTTAAATTCTGTAGCTTCCAGTGCATTCATTTTTATAGAGAAATTTTAAAAGCTTGGCCATGTTGCCTGTTTCTTTTCATAAACATATTTAAAAATCTTAGCTATAATTCTCCAAATGTCTTTGTTCCTGCAAAAATAGTTTTATTAATACGCAAAACAGGCAAATAATAACAATTCATAGCTGTCAAGTCACTTAAAAAATAGCAAAATGACATCTTACACAAACTACAAATTAGTTACTGGGGAAACAGACAAAAATAAGCAATAATAAGACAGTTACTGTCATATATTGTTAAATTCAATGTGTTTGAATTTGCCTATGTGTTACCCAGTTGTGTTCACTTTCCTCTCATCTAATTCTCTCATGTGGTTTCTGGCATATTTGCAGTATGCTGGCATACAGCAGGGATTGTTTTCTTTGAAATGTTTTGACTATGGTGTCATTTATTAAAACTTTCATCATGCATGGCTAACTAATCAATTGAAATGCAGCTGCCTTAGCCCCAAGCCTAGGTGTAACTTAGACCAGCTTTCATCAGCTCAGCCTTTTAAAAATAGAAATCCTGCTATGATGAAAATTTCAGTTTGAAATGGATATTCAGCTTCCCCACTGGGCTGTAATCGTATTTAAAGTGAGACTGTTTTACAAGCATTTCCACAAATGTATGTAATTAGCAGTATGTGTGATTGTCAGAATGTTTAAAATTAGTGATGTTTGCTGCTTATTATATCTCTGTATATAAACATTAACAGTTTGTGTGTCAGTCAGTACTTGATCAAGTCTGGTTTTGAACAGCAACATCCCTCCTTAGTACTAATTAGATTTCCTCCATTATAATGTTTGATAATGCCTCAAGGTGTGGTTCCTTCTATCAAAACATTTCTGCAAACATTCCCTCCTGTTAACTCTTTTTGGACCTGCATTACATAATTTTTTTTTTTTCATATTTGCTATCTTCACCTCCATTGGGAAAATATTATCTGCAATAATCATTGTCATCATCATAATTCTCTTCGTGGTCTGTTGGCTCCAAATAAGTAATTTAGTTGTAAAGCAGCTTCATTTATTTTGCCTATTCATTTTTCTTCCTATCATATATCTAAATACAAATCTTCATTTTATAACTGACAGCTTATTACCTCTGAGCACATGCTGATAAATTTAATTCCAATGAGTTAGCTTCCATTTTCGGATCCCATTATCCACTAATATGGCAGCAGTGTGTGGGAGGAGAAAACTTACAGGACAAGAACTAAAAAATAAAATATATTTTCTTATATATAAATAAAAAATAAATTATTATTATTATTGTTATTATTATTATTATTATTTGTATGATTTGCAGTAGTTGTACTATTGTTAGTACCAGTGTTACTGCAAAATTACACTGAACATGAATTTGTTCTTCTTATAATTATTTTTTCATGAACATAATGCGTTCTGGATTTATTTCTATACAAAGTAAAACTAAAAAATTATTTTTTTAATTATTGAAAACTTTAAGGCAATGACAGATTTCAAATGCAAAAGCTGTAAATTTTAAATGCACTTTTTTGTGTGACAAGTTTTTCTCTTTTTTTTCCAGTCAAACTGAAGCAGCTTTGTTGTATAAAATCCCCACAAAAGACCCAGCACTCTGTGTGTGTGTGTGTGTGTGTGTGTGTGTGTGTGTGTGTAAAGTGTGAAGTGAGACTTTTAATGATGAGTGGGTTTTTTTTTTTATTTGTTTTCCAGTTTATTCATAAATATATGTTCCTTTATGAACATATACCTTCCAAGAGAGCAGCATTATGCTACAGTTGGTCCATTTTAGTGAAGTAAGTAAGTAAGTAAACAATTATTATTAGCTTTGATGTTGGCCTGAATAGCACTCAATTAACAATGTGGCTAATGAGCCCATTAAGGATGAAAGTGTTCTCAACAGGTATGAGAGGATACTGCTGTTTTTGGAGTCTCAGTTCTCAGCACTGAATGCAGCATGAATAACGGTGCTCTTTCTCAATCGCTTCAAAGGCCAAACCTCTACTGCCCAGAGAGCAGAGTTAAATAAAGGTTTGCTTGCAATTGAAAAAATATATATAAATATTTTAAACATATTTCTGAACAACAAAAATCTATGGAGAAATATCATAACAACAAGTTAAGCCATCATAATTCTGTGAATAAATAAATTCCCCTCCCATATGTTTAGATTTCCAAAATTAAATGTTCTTTTGCTTCTTCTCACTACCCGAGAAAACCCTAAATCATTGTGTATTTTTAAAATTTCAGCACATTTTTGCTGTAATTACATCTTAGTTAAAGTAAACATGAGCTGGCCTATGTCTAATAGTAATTATCCCGCAGTACAAATAAGCCTTGTCTGTTGCAAAGAAAGAAAAGTGAAAGAAAGAGAGAATGTGAGGCTTTCTGCTGCCCCAGCGTTTCCTCTGAAGGACTTCCCACTGAAACGCACTGAAAGCCTGATGTGTGGATTATTTCCACATTATTTGCTGCTGGATTCCAAAAAATTCTTGTTAACTAGCAACAGCAATTCTTTTATACTAACCACCTTGTTTGACTGTTTGTTTTCTCTACAAGAAACAATTTTCATCTTGTCACACTTCACACATCAAAATAAAGATAGACTTTAAACATATATTTAATAAACTTTTCCTCCTCATCAACAGTAAAAAAAATACCTTACAAAAAGTACCTTCCATGTTCTGTTAACTTTGTGAACTATTATTTTATTTGTGTTATGAGGATTTTTTTTTTTCTGCAGTCAAGCAATAACTAAATATTTAAAGCAGCTTTTATTTACATGCAGGTGGAAGGAAAAATAATTTCTACAAAAAAAAAAAAAAAAAAAAAAAACAAAAACAGCAAAAAAAAAAAAAAAAAAAAAAAAAAAAAAAAAAAAAAAAAAAAAAAAAAAAAAAAAAAAAAAAAAAAAAAAAAAACAACGATT
>VUQI01010146.1:102675-112899 GCA_015106735.1 Paratilapia polleni
AAAATGGAGATCCATCCCCTTCAGATCCCATTTAAGAGAGGCCCTGCACATTTTTAAAGTGTCAATTGTTTTTGTCTCTTGAAGTGTAGATGGAATGTTTGAATTCCAGTATTAACTGTAGTGCCTGCTGAGTTAAATTATGGTCCCTGGGCTGTGGGTTGGGAGTAATCAATAAGAATACACGAGGCAGTGTGTAATGTGTCTGCTCCTAGCAGCAGGGACACTGTCCCCCTTACCCTGTCCCCCAGCAGGTTAGATAAATATGATACTGAAACAGGGCACACTGGATTATATGATATCAATGTAGAATCAGGGAAGTGCTATTACACTCCCCTAGCCCACTGTGAGTACTATTGACAAGGTTGGCTTTGAACACGGTAGTGTATTGGACTCTCTCTTTCTCTCTCTCTGTCTCCTCTCTTTTACCTCTCTCTCTACCTCTCTCTACCTCCCACTCTCTTTCTGTCTGTATCTCTGCATAATGTGAAGAACCCCAGGAGGAGAGGAATCTATATTTCACTTAGCTTTGATTAAAATGGCTATTTTATGCTTGTGCCTTGAAGTTGTGTTTATTGCTCCCACAAGTTAATCTGTGAAGAGCTGGCTGTGATCATAATTTCTAAATTTCCAAATGCGATTTTTTTTTCCTTGCCTAAAGACCAAACATTATAGCATACAATCAATGCACAATGGATTTGATTTGAAACGCTCCACGACATAACCCCCAAAACATTTCCCTGTTGATATGTGAATCTTTGTTTCTTTCTCATCTTGACCCCGTTAAATGTCCAACCAATTAAGCCATGTGCAGATGTTGTTGTCTGCTTACTAGTTGCTCATACAGTAATCTCATATCACTGCTCACTCCAGTTATTGATTAACTCTCTCTTCTGAGTGGTGAAAGATCAAACCTGGCATGTCTAAAAGGCCATTATCAGTGTCCACTTCAGATAAAATGCTCCAACCTGATACAGCCCTTTTCGCAGGTCGCAACCTGTATGCCCTGTCCAGCCATCTAACTCCCCCTCTCACCCTCACTATCATTATCATTCTTGTGTTAAATGACTTACAGGTCAAGAAAACTGTGCTGTATTGATGTGTCACGTGAATAATCCATGCTGCTGCGAGACACCACCTGCAAAAATCTCCTGGTTCATGAAGTAGATTTAGGCAGAAAAGTAAATAAATGTTTAAGACAGTTTAAGGTGCAGCCAGTTAAATTTAATATGCAGTAGATGTAGTTGAAATTTCATACACTGGGCAATTTTGGAAAACATGTCAGCTCTTGAATATCCCTTCTCAGAGCATTATTTCTAAGAGGAAAAAACCCTTTGATTCTAGACAGAGCAATTCAAGTAAAGGTTCATAGCAACCCTCAGCCTTCTTTTGTACCCTTCATTTAGACCCCATTAAAACCCCAACAAGTGTGCCTGGGTCTTTATTTATTGCACTGCTCCACTTTCCAAAGTGCATTTTGCATTCTAAGAGGAGTCTAGATATTAAAGCATTTTTAGGCCAGGTAGCTGTGACACCGCGGTTGCTTTCACACAAAAGATTTGGCAGAAGCTAATTTGCATATAAGGTCAGAGTCAAGCTCCTGATGGAAGTTGTGCAGCATCCCTGTCTCTTAGCAACACTCTTTCTCCCTTCGTGTCTGTGTTGAATTGACTGCTCCCTGGCACTCATCTTTCACCAAGGAAATTCATAATGAAATGCCACCCGACAACCTGCATCTATCTCTAACACCGACACTCTTCACTTCCCTCTTGGGTTGCAATACTTTTACACTGAAATTAATAAATCGCCTCATTGTTTAATGACAAGGCGGAGGAGAATGTCACTGCTATGTGTCCGCTCAGATTTTCAGCAACTTTTGTTTTATAGAGGGGGGATAAACATGTTTATTAAGAATCGTGCCAAGATTAGTGGCAAATTAGCAGGTAATTGGAGACACCTGCAAAACAAAGGGGAGGATGGAGAGGTGGTAGCGTGGAGAGTGTTAAAGGAAGAGCTTCTGGGCTGGCCTCCACCAATTTATTGGTGGGGGAGGCATTTAAAAAGAGGGGATTTGGTATGTTGAGAAAATGACTTTTGTCCTCTTCCATGGTGACAGAATCCAGATTCTGCCAAGAGATGTTAATAGAGGGTCAAATTTTGGACAATAGTATCCGTCATTGCTTTCACAACTGCCTCCATCCTCCAAGCTGAACGCTTTCTCCGTTTAAAAGAAGAGGTGTGCTCCAATTACTGTTTTTGGCAGAGGCAACCAGCCATAAACTATACTATAATTACCGCTCTGATGATGATTTCTATCATCTTGGCCACCTTGGTCACATGTGGTCTTGGCCCAGCACATTTAAACTTTCCGTGAAAGGTCGGATCCATACACATTTATCTCTCACTCTTTCACATCCTCCTCGTCCTTTTTTTATTTTTTTATTTTTTTTTTTGTCACTCAGATCTTCTTCTTGTTCCACCTCCTGCTCGTCAACAACATCCAAGTCATGACAGGTGCTGGGCGGACATTAAACCTGCTGTTTTCTGCTTCCAAGTAAGCCGCGTTTCAACACTCATTTCCAGACAGAATCTGGCTCCGTGGAAGAACCGCCTGAGGAAAAATCTCTGTGCGCTGGGAATTATTTCAGCTCTCAGCCATTTTAATTTATCTCATGTAAAATTTTAAATTAAAAAAAGTTAAATTAATAAATAAAAGACCAACTTTATTATTATTATTATTATTATTAAATCATGTTCGAATATTTTCCGGTTAAATGCTGCACGTGAAGAAACGTGAAGAGAAAAAAGAGAAAAAATAAATAAAAGATTGTTCATTACATGGAGCTGATACAGCTGCCTAAATTGTTTATGTGATGCCCACGTGCGCAAGCTCATCACATCGCTAAACGGTGACACATCCAAAATTAAATTACCAAGGAGGTAACTACTGAGAGCTAGATGGGGGATTGTTGAAAACAGAAAAATGAATGCTGCTTTGTCTAAAAATATTTGATGATTTCAAATTATTCTACTTATTATTATTTTGTTTGTTTGGATTGTTGATTATATATATCACACGACGAAAAATAGACGGATTGTGCTTTAAAAGTTTTGTTTGGTTTATTTTTTTCCACTATATTGGTTTCTTTTTAATCATTTGGAGTGTCGGTCACAAAACTCACGGGACACGGCTCTTTTCCCGGCCCTGTGTATCATAGGCTCAGTGCTTTGACGCTCTGTATTCGACAACATCAGCATCCCAAGTGAACAAGCGGGTCTCTCTCTCTCTCGCCCCTTCATTTCCCACTCTGCTGTTTTCCGCTGCCAGAGGTCGTGCTGTTCTGTCGTACGGCTTTAGTGACTTCAGCATAACCAAACGACTAATTGTCACCCTTTAATTGCGATTCAGTTTGCCCCTTCTGGCTTTTCCAATGCCGTGTAAAATTTGTACCAACATAAAGTGATGTAAATAACAAACCCTTTCTGAAGCTTATCGACTGACGTGCGCGCGCGTGTGTATGTGTGTGTGTGTGTGGGAGAGAGAGAGACAGGGGGGAAAACACCTGCTCTATCTGTCCATCTCGGGATCATGAACACACCAAGTAGGTCTAATTTCTGGGACATTCAGCTGGGATATGTCTCAATTGGGACTGAGATCAGAGGCTGTGATTGTCCATTGGTTTAGATTGGGTTGCTCAGTGCAATTCTGGGAACTTTTATTGCAATCTACAGATTGCAATGATGGAGAGCCCTCGATGTGGCAGCACTGATTACATCAGCCAGTCTCTGTGTCTACCTTTCATCTCAGGTATTTATTCGTTCTGTGCGAACCCTAAATAGCTTCTATATGTATTTGTCATTGTCCATATAGGGACGGCTTCTCCATTACTAACGGTAAGATTAACAACATGCCAGCTTCATTTCATCCATTTATTCTTTCATTTACTGATCTTAGTGCTTGAGTAAAACTCAGATGAAGTTGGCGTTAAAATATGCTATACGGTTTATTACATGAGTTCACATTCACAGTTAAAACACATTTATTGTTTTGGCTGTACTGTAATCAGCTACTTTTTTTTTTTTTTTTTTTTTTTGGTTTTTGTTTTTTTTTTTTTTTTTTTTTTTTTTTTTTTTTTTTTTACATTTTTTTTTATTAATACCACAAGTCTACTTTAAATCACAATTGCTTTCGCACTTTATGTTGGGTAAAGTGCTCAACAAGCCTCACTATACAGTATCCTACCTCTGCACCAAAGGCTTGCTTATGCTAAGTAAACACACATAGCCTATCACACACACACACATCTTTTTAGTCAAACTTGCAGACCAAAAATCTCCTCTGTAAAGACGGCGAATATACAAAGATCTGTGCAGACTCGGGCGCTGCAGGTGTGCATTTGCGCAGAAAGGTTGTCAGTTCAGCAGGGCAGCAAGGAACAATGGGCCTGCATACAGGATGTCTCGGGGGCTGAGACAGATAAGGCCAGCCGAGGATCAGCCGAGGTGACACAGGCCTGCTTTAATATAGACTTCTTTTACGTTGACCTTAGGGGTTTAAAATATCTATTACTGACGAATTAACTATAAATTCATTTGCAGTATTTTTCAGATATTTAAGTGCAACTTCTTCCACGCCGTTACACTACGGACATCTTTACATCTCTACATGTTGCTGTCGGTAACACTTACAGAATTTACAATGATGTTAGTGCTGCTGATACGTGAAGACAAACAAAGATTTAACCAAAGCGACAACAGCCTCATGGACACATCCATGTATCAGCTTAAAAGGCTAAGTGAGGCTTTAGTGGCTATGCAACACAAACAACAGAAACCGCAGTATCACTATTAAAATAATATAGGTTAATTATTACTGAATGTGACTCGAGCGCATTTCCATATTGGTGAATAGATGTTTCTGTCAATCATCAATTATTTCTCTACAAGGTGAAAAGGTTTAGCGCAATGCTCGGTTTGTTTTCGTGCGTCTTTTCCGCAGAGCGCGTTCTGAATAACCATGATTGTATCCTTTGTTGTGCTCTCAGAGATGACAGATTATAATCAACAAGACGAATGAGGTCAAGTCATTGTAGAGGCAACGCATTTGACCCTGGCTTCTTCCTCGTCACAAACACACACGCAGGAGCGTACCTGGACTCGTTCCGGGTATGACAGCTTGCATGCTCCACAGGGCATCAGCGATGCGACCCGGCCGGTCAAGTCACACGCAGGTTGAAGGTTTCCCAATGCCTGCACACAATTGAATTCCTGGCATTCTGGCGAATGTTTGAGATTGAAGAGCAACAGTTTCCACTTAGAAGCGGTGCACATCACCCCGAACCCATTGAAAAGGAGAGTGGGGGTCACCACTGTTTGGTATACATCTGCTCCAAACAGGAAAATATGCAGAGATTTGATTCGCAGAAAATCCGGCAATTGTTCCAATCAGCATGCGTTTTTTCGTCTTCTCTTGTTAGAGCAGAAAAACTAGAAGTTTCAGTCTGTCTGCTGCGTATCTGTGCTATTTCTACGGCATTACTTATTTCAGAGTTGTTTATTTTCTGAACGCGTCCTCTGGTGAATCTCCAACTTGCCACGGTGATCTACGTGATGTTTTCAATGACTGCAGATCCCTATCTTAATGACAACTCAGCGAAACAATAGATCACATATAATAATTCCTTAATAAGCCAAAAATAATTGCAATAGTGTATGTTGATACACCGCCACAATTTATAAATAGGAACCGGGCGTTTGTTAACTGGACCTTTGGGCAACAAAGGTTTACCAAATGTCTAGAAATATCATGTCTAAAAATACACAGGAGTGTCATCTATTCAAGGAAAAGACAGGCTGTCATCCATTTACAGAGCAAAATCATCACGCACTGACCTCTGCATACCCTCCAGTCACCACCGGGCCACTCAAATGTCACACACACGACATCCTTTCAGTCTGAGTGGGGCAAAGAACGTGTGCAAATACGTTGGCATTAGGTTAGATAAACTATTGTGTTATTGCACTTTGGAGGCTCTATAAATGTAAATATTTATTTTATTGTCACTTCTTATGTGATAAATTCTCTGGAAATAAACTTTATCTAGATAATCACTAACTCATATCAAACAAACATATTTTCGTAATGGAGTATCACCTCTCAGCAACAACTGGTTATGCTCCAGCTGACCTGTTAAAACAAACAAACAAACATATACACATTTAACAGCGTTTGGCTAATGTTAATTTCTGCTGTGGATGTAGCGGAACTGGCCGGCTTATACTGTAAAGGGAAATGCGATAAACCGTTTCCGTTCCCTTGATTATGAGCTGCAAATTGCTTTGTCGGGATTTAAATGGCAGGTCTTTTCCCATCGTGCTCTGATGGAGTCTATTTTTAAAGCGCTTTCCTTTCTCGCCCCTCTAAAAACTTCCGCAGGGTTGGCAACAAGAAGCTATTAGGATAACTCTTCTCCTGTTAACATTCCAATTAATCAAAGACGAAAGCAAATTCCCGCTGGGATCATTAAGGAGCCAGCACCTGTTCTTCTGATACAGTAGGCTGTATAATAAACCAGTGCAACTTCATGGGCAGACTTTGGCCGACCTCTGGGGACGGTGTGAGACATATAATCACTGAAAGTCAGTTATACATCAGCCCGCTATCAGTAATAGAAACCCCGTTCGGATATGAATGCCAAACACTGAGCTTATTTAAACCAAAACATCTTCTGAATGCCCTCAAATTTATACTCTCAGGAAGCCTGTTAGGATACAAATTGCATGAGATTAATGGCACATCCTTTGTTTAAATGAATGATTCAGTTAGTTATTGGGCTGTTATTGTAATGCTCGTCAACAAATGTGTATTGCAATGCCATAGTCTAACGCCGATTTCCTCTAAATAATAAGATTTGCGAAATAAGTCTTTCCATTTTGGCTTAAATGTAGTATACAAAACAGGATGTTGGCCCCGCCTTTATGTGCATGCCAAACACAATCCCAGGTCACATCTCAAACACTGCAGTCCAATTTCAGCCATATTTCTTTCAAGCAATTACATACCTCTTGGCAAGGCCTCACAATTAAACAAATGATCATACTTGGATATCTATAATTATACGCATTCGCATAAGGTACCCTTTCAAGTTAAATGTGCTTTTTATTACATGCTTATCATCTGTGATGAGATTACGCAGAGTGTGGGTTTGGACTGAGTTAGGGTACATTTAATCAAATAAGAGGAGAAGTAATGGAAGCATGCTGGACCCAAAGTTACACTGCGTATGCTGCTTCTTTTGAGCCCAGCTTATGTTTAGCAAATTTCAGACAATGAGAACATTATGAGGCGAACTCTGAGGGAGAGCCTTTTACCCCTGCCCACCACAGGTCAAACACATGGCACATGTCTAACCTCTACATCTCTGATGAGGCCCACCAAACATAATGGGCCAGAGAGATTGTTTAACCATAGACATCCAGGCAGAACTACTTATAATTCATAGCAGGCCCATGGTTCAGATCATGGTGTGGTGACAATGAATACCGTAATTCATCTTTCACTGAATTACAACAGTGCCTCAGGATTCTTTTCAATTTGGTTCTTCCTTGAAACTGACAAGTTTCTAGACGCGTGTGCTGTGTGGATCTTTGCTCCTCCCTTGTGGCACAAGAGTGCCATTACAAAGTGATCCACCATAGCGTGACAGTAGAACAAAGTCAAAAAATTATTTACACTCAGACTCTCTCTTTCTGTATGTGTGTGTGTGTGTCAACGTTGTTATATATATATATATATATATATATATATATATATGTGTGTGTGTGTGTGTGTGTGTTTTACATTTTTATTTAGTTTTTAATATTTTATTCAGTTCAGTTAGTCTACAGAGTTGGTTTGCATGTTTTAGTTAACTTTTTATTGTTTAAACTATTTAATTTTGGTTGAATTTCAGGATTGTTTTTATTTTTTTTCTTCTTACCTGAAATATGGTGGGTATTTATTAGGGGCAAGATTTAAAAAGGTATCACAATTTAAACACAATACTATGCGAAGATAGTTCCTTCACACCCTCAGGCATCCCCAATGTCAGATATATTTACCGAAACTGACAAAGACCGAAGACATTTCCTGTACTTTTTCATTTCATTTTCGTTAATTTTGCAGCTGCACAGTATCATTCCAGTTCTTTTTCTTTCAGCTGCTCCCTTTAGGGGTTGCCACAGCGGATCATCTGCCTCCATCTCACCATATCCCTATCTTCCTCTTCTGTCACACCACACCTCCTGTCTTTCTGTTAGTGCCACCGTCTCCAAACCATACATCACAGCATACTCTTACTACCATCTTGTAAACCTCCTCTTTCACTCTTGCTGCTATCCTTCTGTCACAAATCACCCCTGACACTCGGCTCCACCCACTCCACCCTGCCTGCACTCTCTGCCACTCTTCACTTCCTCATACAGTACCACACTTCCTCTCTTGGCACCCTATCATATGTTTTCTCTAGATCCACAAAGACACAGTGCAACTCCTTCTGACCTTCTCTGTACTTCTTCATCTACACTCTCAAAGCAAACCTCACATCTGTAGTGCTCTTTTTTGACATGAAGCCATACTGCTGCTCACTGATCATCACTTCTCTTCTTAACCTAGCTTCAGCCACTCTTTCCCATGTCATCATGGTATGGCTCATCAGCTTTATCCCTCTGTAGTTACTACAGCTCTACACATCACCCTGGTTCTTGAAAATTGGTACCAGTACACTTCTTCTACATTCCTCAGACATTTTCTCACTCTCCAAGATTGTGTTAAACAATCTGGTTAAAAAAAAAGTCCACTCCCCTCTCACCTAGACATCTCCATACCTCCACAGGTATGTCATCTGGACCAACCACCTTTCCACTCTTCATCCTCCTCATAGCTGCCCTCACTTCCTCCTTACTAATCCTCTGCACTTTCTGATTCACTATGTCTCCTCTATTGGTCCTCCTCTCTCTCTCTCAATTTCTTCATTCATCAGCTCCTTAAAGTACTGCTTCCATCTTCCCAACACACTCTCTTCACTTTTTCATACATTTCCATCTCTACCCTTAATCACCCTAACCTGCTGAACATCCTTTCCAGCTTGATCTCTCTGGCTAACTGCTCAATACAAGTCCTTTTCTCTTTCCTTCCCTCCAGCCTCACATAAAACTCACCATGAGCCTTTTCCTTTGCATTTGCCACTATTCTCTTTGACATACACCTAGACTCCCAGTCCTGTGTACTCTGTTCATTTCCCTGCCTATCCCACTTTTTCTTTGCTAACCTCTTCCTTTGAATATTTTCCTGTATTTCTTCATTCCACCACCAAGTCTCCTTGTCTTTTTTCCTCTGTCCACAGGATACACGAAATACCCTCTTGGCAGCTTCCCTCACAACTCCAGCTGTACTTTCTCAGTCATCTGGTAACTCTTCCCTACCACCCAGACCCTGTCTCAACTCTTCCCTGAACTCTGCACAATACTCTTCCTCCTTCAACTTCCACCATTTAATCCTTGCCTCTACCTTCACTTGCTTCCTCTTGTTGACTCCCAGAGTCATCCTTTGACAAACAATGCAAATTTACAAGGATGCATATCACCCAAAGAAAAAGATTTAAAATGGTTTAGGTGTCATAGACACTTGTTCACAATGCACCTCAGGCAGTACTGATGATTACTCAAATTCCACGTGGGTTTGTCACACGGTTTTTCACTACATATTGAACAAATGCATTTTTTGTAACCACACAATCATAAGTTTACTGGTTGACCAGTAACATGTCCTCAAATGAGACACTCGGCAGTCAACTGCTTTGGTAGAGCAGCTCTGTGGCCAACACCTGAGGCACTGGCCAACATCTAGTGTGAATGAGTCTGTCACTGAGAGCAGGAGGAACTTCAGTATGGAGCAGGTGTGCCTTCGTATTTATGAGAAAAGGGATTTTTTTTTTTAAACATGTTTTTGACTTGTGTTTCCCAAATCCTGAACTTTTAATGACAAAACCTCTAGACCAGTGGACTTTTAAATTTTTTCTGTGGCTTTGGCAGTCATTGACAATCAAAATAAAATTCAGGTTTAATAATTTAATAATTGGTTTTGTCATTGTGATTTTTCTTTAAATATGTATATATATATATATATATATATATATATATATATATATATATATTTTTTTTTAAAAAAAAAATACAAACAAAAAAAAA